>KN168056.1:20260-64666 GCA_000757755.1 Steinernema glaseri
GGACCTTATCCGCATCATCGGCGCCGATAAGGAGATGGAAGCCGTGGTTTCTAACGTCTTCAAGCAGAGCTGGAGCCTCGGTATCCAGTACCAGAGTGTAGGTTTCAATCGGATTCACGCTTCCCTCTTGCAAGGAAGCCGTAGGGTCTCCTGTTCCCTTCTTTTTTTCTTCTTTCTTCCCATCAACGGTGATTGTCGAACCGCTCGATCCATCCTATCTGCATCCTACCGTACCTCCAATGCAACACTCCTCTTTCAGAGGGACTCGGACTACCTGGAGCTGAAGCTCTGCGGAACGCCCTGGCAATGCAGCTCCTTCTCGGACACGTTCGCTCTCGCGCGCATGACCATGACTCGGGTCCTTACAGCCCTGGAAGAACACGGCTGGTCAGTCATCTGCTCGGCCGACGTCTCCGCCAAGTACGCTAAAGGGAATGGCCGAAGTGAACACCCTTGCGACGTCCACGCCTGGTTCGTGGCCAAGACCTCGATGATTCCCGCGGTCCCCGGACCCTCTACGACGGAAACCTAAACCCCCCTTGGATTCACGGCACCCTCCTACATAAACATGCCTGAACAGTGACATGGGACAATGCGTTATTCTCTGGACGATGCTTGCTTGCATTTAATAAAGGCTAGGATGTGAATTTTTTCGTGGGGTTCTCTCGTCAGTTGATAGCAGGAACACCACCAAAAACCGCATAGTAAAGCTCAGAGCGGATTGAGCGTACACTATATATGCCCTTCCCTCCTTCCTACGAGTAGCCTTGCAATGTCGACACCTGGTCCGTGGCCAGGACCTCCCTGATGGCTTCGACTTTGACAACTGAAGAAGACGTCCTACATTTCCACAGAAAAAGAAGCATTTAACACGAAAAGAAAGAAAAGTAAACGCTCGAGGTGGGGATCGAACCCGCATCGACAGTTCCGTACAACAATGCTACCATCTTAACTGAAAACCACTGCCAAACGTTGTGATATTGAGCCTCTGAAAACCGAGCAAACGAGCCACTCGGGCATAACGCCTTAAACTAGACGTATCGTCCATAATCTTCTTTGGATAAGCATAAATATGAGGCCGATGGACTGACCGCGTCCTCATGGGTGGCGATGGAGATCGTCAAGAGCATGAGTCAAACTGATTAGAATCTAAACGGATATAGCCGTGCTTCCTTACGGGTTGAACTTTTATAGTCCCTCTTTCTTATCTTCCTTCCAGTGGATAAACGCATCCACGTAAACATGGGGCCGATGGACACCACCTGATCACGCCCTCATGATCAGCGATTAATGGCGATGGAGATCGTCAAGAGCATGAGTCAAGGTGATTAGAGTCTAAACGGATATAGCCTCGCTTCCTTACGGATTGGAGTTTTATAGTCCCTCTTTCTTATATTCTTTCCAGGGGATAAACGCATCCATTTAAAAACAACTCTTGTGTGGAAACCAAGATCGGAAGAACCCCTCAACAGGAACCACACAATACACCCGACTCCTTCTTCGCCACCAAAGACTCCGCGCTCCCATTTAGGGATTTCGGAGTCGATGAATAGCTCTTCGCAGCTGGACGGCCATTCAGAGTCGACTTAAACGCCTCTCGCGCGCTGTCAGCGGAGAAGTCCCGCGAAGACGGTCATTACGCGGCGGCGGAGACGTCGACTCACCGCTGATCCACCGCACGAACCACTGACTCACAACAGTGCCCCGCCCGGCGCCACTATCTCCCTCGCCAAGGGGCCGACACTGGGCTCTTATCGTCGTTTCCGCGGGACCTTTTTGGAGGGAACGCACGCGTTTGATTCACTTTGTTTTCCAGGCGTTCCTCCTTCTGATCGACAGAGATGGACCTCGAGTCAAGAGGTGAGTCGTGAGGCCCTGGAGACTTCTAGTAATGTCAAAGGCCTAGAAGTACTCGTGGACGATGGAAATCAACTCTACGCTACTCCGCAGAAGCCTCGCTACATTAAAAAAAGTAAGAACGTTTTCTTACGGTACAGAGCTAAGCCTATCCAGGGATACTGTAGTCCAACTGTTTCGTAGTACTGCTTGAATACTTCTTAAATCATAACCTTACCTCTTCCTGAGCCCAACTGTTGAGCCTGAGTAGCCTGTGTAGTAGTAAGTTTGTTGGACTGTTTTTAAATCATAATCTTTCCAGGATAGATCTCACCTCAAAGCTCTCTCATCCAAACTCCTTTCAGATGGCGGAACTCCCTACAAGTCGTCTCAGGCTCCACGACCCTCCAACGACCCCTTGGAGTCACCCCTTCCCCAAGAAGCCCCAGGATCTCTCCAGGACTACGTCGGCTTCAGCAACTTCCCCAACCAGATCTTCCGGCGCTCCATCAAGGAGGGCTTCGAGTTCTCGCTGATGGTGGTGGGGGAATCGGGCCTCGGCAAGAGCACCTTCGTCAACACACTCTTCTTGACGGAGCTGCAGGAGGTCCCTCCCCAGGAGAGGGTCCCCGTCCCCTCGACGGTCAACATCGACAGCCGGACGCTTCTTCTGTCGGAGAACGACGTCCGTCTGAGTCTCACCTTCGTCGACACGCCTGGTTTTGGCGACGCCGTCGACAACAGCAACTGGTGGGTGGTTAACTACGGTAGATGGATATTGCTTGTCTTTACTATGGTTTGCAAGTCGATCCTTTCATCCTAAATAGAGCATTTTGAAGCTCTTCGCCCCTTCTTGGCCCCTCTCATCGCCTTCTTCAGCTGGAGCCCGATCATGGAGTTCATCGACGCCCGCTTCGCCGACTTCTTGGCCGAGGAGACGAAGGTTCTCCGACAGGAGAAGATCCCCGACCGCCGTGTGCACCTCTGCCTCTACTTCGTCGCGCCCACTGGCCACGGGTGAGTCCAGCAGGGCTAACAAGACATCGCCTGCTTCAGGCTGAAGCAGCTGGACGTGGAGTGCATGCGGCGACTGAGCGACCGCGTCAACGTCCTTCCCGTCATCGCCAAGGCGGACACGATGACCACACAGGAGCTGCTTCTCTTCAAGAAGAGGGTGAGGTGGTGGAGGAAGACTAAATCCTGGAGTATGGCGTGTTCAGGTGAACGAGGACATCGCCAAGCACGGCATCAAGGTGTATAGATTCCCCGAAGGAGACGGCGCCGAGGCAAAGAAGCTCCGGAGCTCGTTCCCCTTCGCAGTGGTTGGGAGCAACGTCGTCCGAAGGTCGGCGACCACGGGCAGGATCTGCAGAGTCCGCGAGTACCCCTGGGGCGTCGTCGAGGTGGAGAACCTCGAGCATAACGACTTTGTAGCTCTCCGCGACCTCATCATACGGTAGGATACAAATGTTATCATCTGAATCTTACAGTAGCTTAGCTCTCTTGGGTGTACCTTAATTCTTATGGCTTCTTCCTTTTAAATATGGATTAAAATAATTAGGATTTAACTGTTGGATCTTATAGGATGAATCTGATCGACCTCATCGACGTGACAAAAAACGTCCACTATGAGAACTTCCGCTTCCGCCACATGGGTGCGCTTCCCGACGACGACGATAGGTGAGATATAGATATAGGAGCTGTATGTATTTTACACTCTACTCCCAGCTGATTCAAAGAGTCGCTTCCCTTCTTTTAAGATGAAATCTGTATACAGTGCGAGGAGTTAGAAATTACGAATTACGGACTACGTTTTCCGTGAACTTCTGCAGTTCTGGTCCCAAAATAGTGACAAATTCAGAGGGAAGCACTTGTTTGTGGCAGATAAATGCTCGAGGAGTTCGTGATTCACACGAAATTTCCCACCCTTTCGATTCCAGAGCATGCTACTCCGAGCAGGCTCCAGCAAAGTGCCTTCCCTCTTTTACAACACACGATCCCAACCACCCTCCTCTACCTCAAGAAGACCCGTCCTTTGCAGAGACCCGTTCACGCTACTGGAGAAGGAGCAGCGCGGCTGGGAGTCGGAGTTCCAGCGGAGTCGCGAGGAGAAGGAGCGCGTGTTCGCAGCTCAGGTGGCGACGCGGGAGGCGCGTCTTGACGAGAAGGCGGCGCAGCTGGCCGAGATGGAGGCCGAGCAGAAGGAGCTCCTCGCGGAGAAGAGAAGTCAGCTGGAGTCGCTGCTCCGAGAGGTGGCCGAGCTGCGCTCCGAAACCCTCTCGCTCTGCTCCAAGTCGTCCTCGCCACCCCACGAGAAGGCCAAGAAGAAGAGCATCTTCGCCCGGTGAACACGCGGGCAGAAGGACGACGAAATTGGCGATCGAGCCGCTCCGTTTGTAAATCTAACATCTGCAATTTGCCCGTGCGTCGCGAAGGAATAAAGCCCACGTGATCGCCGAATTAATCGTTTCGATCGCCGGAAGACCAATTGCTCGGCTCCGCTGCGGAATTATCATTCGCCGCGGCGAGCGTCGCCGGATCTGAGGATTCCGCCTCGAGGGCCGAAGGCCGCGCTTCTGGAGGGGATCGTTCGATCGCCTCGATCGATGCTCCTTCGTGCTCGGCGTCGCCTTTTGGAGACGCTTTTGATCGCCTCGCGCTCTTCCGGCTGCTTCTTGGGGCGTCTTGCGATCCTTCCTTCCGTGGATATGCCGTTTCAGATTGATTTAGAGTTAGCTAGAAGAATCCTAGAGGAGTATCGCGCGCCAGATGCTGGGTTTCCGGCTCTTTGGATCTCGGATCGCCACTAGGATACGTTCTTATTCCATTCCAAGTTAAGCCAGCTTTATATAGACAAGCTTCTATCCTTGTTTTGCGGATGCAAAACTTGCTTGCAGAACAGCTGTGGAGTGAGAGTATCCAATATAAAAGTTGAATTGGATTAATTTTAATTACCGATTTTCTCAGGTTTCAACTATTGCAAAACTTCGGCTTTTCGATCGCTCCGAATCGCCACCGGGATACTCCTTCACGGAGTTTCACATAAGTCCGATCTAGAGAGACAAGTAGACGGATTTGTCTTGCTTAGCCTATGATGATCAAGCCTCTGTCTCTCCGCTAGATCTTAAAAAGACCAATTCGCATTTTAAACAACGTTCTGGCATCATGCATATATATATATAGTTTTATATCATGCGTACATATATAGTTTTATTTCCAAATTGGATTCAAATATACACCTGGCACGAGAGCGATCTTCAGATCAGCTCTGATCTTTCGCCAAATTCGAGCATCTGGGAAGGACGTCATTTGGACTCGCACACCTTTCGAGCCTCTGTTGTGTCTCACTCTCTCTTCTCCTCGGACTCGAATTGTCGAATTTTTTAAAATAATTCTTTATCCCGATATGCGCCCGATTTCCTTATCTTTCCACCTCTGCTACTGAGACTAAGAGCGGGACTCCTCGCGGTATGATGGATTTAGAGGAATGGCGGTGAAATCCGAATTTCCGATTGGGGAATCCGTAGGCAGCAGACAGAATCTGATGAGACACAGACAGTAGACATCTCTATACGAACCTGTCTATTCGTCTAAAAAGTGGTCAGCTGGAACTGGAACGGAGCATAGGTGGTCAGATGGGAAGCGAATCTCGTTCTGAGTCCTGCTAGATGTTTCGAATTCTTCGGCGTATCTTCATCTATCTTCCATTTCCTGTCACTGGCTGCACAGTTCGGCTTGCCGAATTCCGAGACCCGATTTGGGCTGCCGAACTTGTCAGTGGTGTGAACAGCAGAGGCCGACAAACTGAGGTTTCCGGGACATCGGAAAACTTTGAAGCGTCGCCGAACTCGAACAGCTAACAAGTTCGGGACTTCCGAACGTGCGCCCGTCCCACAACGGGTGGCGCTCCTCGGCGGTGACCTCGAAATCCGGTGCGCGTTGTCCACTCGCGCGCGCTGGCCGAAAGCGAAAGAAGCGTCCATAGCAAACACTGGAGCTGTTCGCGAAATCGGTGTCCAGCTGCCACTTGAATCAAGCGCGTTCTCGGGGAATGTTCTTTCGCGGTACGTCAGCTGGAGCTGCTGGAACGTCTTTGCCTTGCAAGTTTTCCTTCCTCCTTGACGACGGCGCCTTCTGCGCCTCTTCTCGGACACGAGCCATAGCAATGCGTAGCCGGAGGATCCGCATAGCTTGTGCGCCGTTAATGCGCCGTCTCCAGGGCACCGATTGTTTGAGCCATACTGTACTTCTATAACTCTATGCAGTTTTTCACAAGGAGATGGCCGGGGATGGATGGAGCAGATGGGAAATTGGCCAATCCTGGCAAGGGCGATCACCTCGGGACTAAACATTAACTGTTTGAATTCATAAACTGTCGATCTTGAGAGAGCGCTCATTGAGTTAAAGCTTTATTTTAAGTTAATTCGCATTTTTTCCCCTCGAAAACGCTTCGCTGCTTCGCTTCCTTGATCCTAGGAATCCATAAGAACTTCAGACTCGTTCAAGTCCCCCTTTGCATATTCGAAAACTGTTGAATATCGCTCTTTTTTGCCTAGTTTAACTGTATAAATTTTGTATCATTGTTTAGTGTGGAATGCGATCCAAACTTTCTGCTAAGTCGTAGCTGTGGCGATGAAGACTTGGACGCCACCAGAGTAACCGTGTGTGTAGCTCTGTCCTGTTCGACTGCGTTGTCTTTTCTCTTGTTTCCTCCTTTTCCACTGTTTTGCCTCTCCCACGTGCACGCGCCAAACACCAAACGCGCCTCCACAGGACCGGGAAATCTGAATATCATCAGTGCGCGCCGAGCTCCGTGGTCCTGTCCAGATCTCCGAGATCGCCCTATCGTCCGGTCCCTCCTCACGCCATTTCGTTCCAGATTCGCCTCGGATGCTCTCCACGCACAGTCCCTTCCGGGCGTCCACCTCCTTCGAGCGCCCCTCGGAGGGCGTCCGCGTCGGCCACAAGCTCTTCGCGCTGCAAAAGCGCATCGCCGAGGGAGGCTTCTCTACGGTCTACTCCATGATCGACAAGGCGACCAGCGAGAGAGTCGCGCTGAAGCTGGTTGAGCTCGAGGACGACAAGGCGCTCGAGTACCTGAATGAAGAGGTAAGGCTTCGAGCGATGTTTGACCTCCAGAGCCGGGAGGTCTCTGAGATTCAGAATTATAAAATCTATCTAGAAATAATCTTATCTCTTTCCTTCTAGGTTCGGATCATGCGCCGTCTCCGCCACCCGCACATAGTCAACCTCCTCTCCGCCACCGTGTACCCCCGAGAAGAAGACGACTGCCTCCAAGGCGTGCTCGTGATGGAGCTGGCCGCCTGTGGGACGCTGTTTGACTTCGTCCGACGTAAGATCTTTAAGTATCATGGCATGGAATCCAATTTTGATTTCAGGTGACTCCTCGCACTTTGACGTCTTCCGCGCCCGTCGCTTCTTCAGGCAGATCGTCGACGCCGTCCAGCATCTTCACAATGTAGGAATCGCCCATCGCGACCTGAAGCCTTCCAACGTCCTCGTCATGGACCCTGGTTCGTCATTCTCTTCATAATCCCTCTGGAATTCGATGTTTAGAAACGGCGAAGCTGGCGGACTTCGGCCTCTCGGCGAACATCCGCCGCAACTCGAGAGGGACCGAGCTCCGCGCGGACAACTTCTCGGGCACTGAGCAGTTCTCCTCTCCACTGAAGCTCCAGGAGCTGCCTTCCTTGTAAGTTTTTTGGGAAACGGACGGGACTAGTGACAACATTCCTTCTGTTCAGAGCGACGAAGGACGACGTATGGGCGCTGGCGCTCGTGCTCTTCTTCCTGCACACTGGATCCTTCCCGTGGCAGAAGGCGTCCGAAGAAGACAGCAGCTTCCGAGCCTGGAGCTCGACCATCGCGCCCAAGAAGGAGTTCCTCGCCCTGCCCGCCAATGTACAGAGTAAGACATTTTCATAAGCACCTCCATAGCATTCTTTTGTCATCTGAAAGGATTCCAATTTGCACCTGGCCAAGAAGTTCAATGTTTTCGATTTCTAAAACTCATCCTTATCGCCTTTAAGTTTTTCTATCACCACATATCCCCACCTCAACATCTTCCAATCACTACCTTCAGCCCTCTTGGAGAACATGCTGGCTCCACAGGAACGCACTCGCTGGTCGATGCGTGACATCTCGGAGTCGGACTACGTCAGGTCAGATGACCTCGACGACGAGTGGGCGGACGAGGTGCTCTACGACGAGGAGGGGAACCCTGTCCGCATCTGCCACAACCCGAACTACGGCCTCGTGACCGTGGAGATGCGAGAGGTGCAGCTGGTGGAGCTCATGGAAGTCCAGCTGGTGGAACTCATGGAGGAGGGAGAGGACTTCGAGGAGTTCATCGACGTCGTCAATTAAAAATCCAGAGAGAGATACAAAGTTCTATGCCTTAAAAAGAGAATACGAGGTCTAGAAATACTTTACTCTATCAGAGCCTGTGTATGAGATATTTTAGCCAAAAATCCACAAAATACATCTGCCACAGATATACAAGACATGAATAAATATCTATCCATCTATCATCGGTGTAGATCCACAAGGGAGGGCCTGGGGAGTAAAGAATGATCTGTGTTTGATCGCGTCTGATAATCTGGTTTTAGGAAATACAAGAAAGAAAACGCCCGTGAACTCATATGGACCCGAAATGAGGCTTCAATGGTTGTTTCGGGCACACATCTTGCTGGAAAGACCTTCTTCAACTATGCGAATTGTTAAGTACTCTCCTTGTCCCACCCTAGCGACGGATCTCCTTGTGGTCCTCTTTTGTCCTCAGTTTTCGAGCCGAATGTCCTTCTCCCACTGCCACTTCCCATGGCTGCACATCTGCGTTTGTCCCTCCTTCTCCTGTTGATTAGAGTAGGTCGTCTTCCCATAGGCCGAAAAGAGCGTCGCTTGGATCAAAGGGGGTGTACATTCTAACCTGTTCTTCTTTGTATGTTTAAGCATTATAATCATGCATATTTTAGATCCGTCTCTTCCCGGTTGAAGCAGTCCGTTTCACGATCCTTCCCAACAGCCTGGTGGGCTCCTTCGGCGGACGCGAGGCAGTGAGGAGCGTGGACGCGTGCAGCCAACGCGCCCACAAGAAGGGCCGAGTGGGCTTCAGAGTGGAACTGGACGGCGAGCAGCTCTACTGCTCTATCCTGGAGCACTTCAGAAGCTTCGAAGACAAGAAGGAGGGCGTGGGCGACTACGTGCTGGACACGTCGCTCGACGGGAGCATCTGCTACGGGGAGGGCGAACAAAATGGTGATCGATGGAGGGAAGGACGGTGTTAATTTAAGATTTTAGTGATCAAACTCGTCTCGGGAGCGTGCAAGACCAAGAAGAGTGGATGCGAGACGCTTTCCGACATGGTAGGTTACTGTAACAGTTATAAACATCTTGTATTTGACGCCATATATCTATTTCAGAACACTTATTGCCACTTCGTCGGCAGAGACATCCCCAACTGCGTCTGTAAGTTCCAGACACAGACAGTCTGTCTAGCAAACGTCTTCAGCCGGCAAAGGAGATAGCGTGGAGTCGACGAAGTGTCCACAGGGCCACACGTTCATCGGCATCGAGAAGGAGACCCTCCTGTGCTGTCCACCGAAGACGAAGTTCGTCAAGGAGAGCGCGAAGAAGGCGCTCTGTTGCCCCGAGGGCACGGAGTTCGAGAAGGAGGCCGACGGCAAGGCGGTCTGTTGCCCGAAGGGGACGACCTTCCAGCGGACGGAGAACGGGAAGGACCTCTGCTGTCCCGGGGACACGGAGTACAAAGGCTCCTCCGAGGGAAAGCCCGTGTGCTGTCCTAAGGACTACCAGCTGAACACTGGGTGGAGCCACTGCTGTCCGAAGGACTTCGTCTTCAAACAGAACTTCAAGCAGTGTGTGGGGATGGTCTCGATGGTAAGTTCTTCAGTTCATCCATCCTCTTCATGTCTTTCACGTTGAACTTCTTAGGGCGGAACCCCTCCTAAGACGACGGCTGAATTGAAGAAGCACTGCACGGACAAGGCTGGATCCATCCCCGTCAAGATCGAAAACGCCGCACAGAACATGGATATTTGTAAGTTAGTCCTCGTATCGCGAAGTAAAGGCTGAGTATCGCGAAGTAGTCCGTCTTCTCATCCGAATCATTCCAGTGGAAGTGGTCGGCACCAGCGACGCCCTCATCGGCCTTCACGTCCCCGTCGGAAAGTACAAGATGCACTGGATCGCGGACGACTCCCTTCCCAAGTACAACAACATGAACGCCGTCGACAAGGAGCACACTTTTGGCGACAAAGGAGAGGTATCCTTCCAAGCCTTCGCTCTGGGTTCATCAGCTCTGTTGTAGCACTTCGGGAAGTTCCAGTCGAAGGCCGAGAAGGACCCCGGCTTCTGGTACATTGTGAATCCTGCGAAGCTCCCTCCGAACGTCGTCTGTATGGCGCCGCTCTACGAAGGCACCTGAAGCTCGGAACTGATTTAAGTGATATTTATAATTGTACATTTTAGAGAAGCACGAGATAGTAAAAAGCTGAAAAGCAAATTCATACAGGATGTGATTCGTGCCAAGCAAGAAATCAAATTTGGAGCCTTACCTCCGCTGGATTAGGAGATACACGTACAGCCTGCACGAATGTGACTTATGTTAGCCCCTCAGAAGATGGATGGGCTGCAATTACACGAGAAGTCAAATCAGTCCTATCTCTCCTACTATGTCCCTAACACTGGAATAACGCGTCATGGGTATAGTGGCCATGTGAGATATAGTGGCCATGTCACCGGGAGCAGAGCTGACTTTCTTTGGGACTCTAGCCACCGTCCAAGGTTTCTACTCGGCTTTATGAAGCTTTAATTTGCTTACTACGGTATCACGTTAGATGAGATGCCCTTTCGGAATCTTTTACGCCTGCGCCATAATCCCAAGCTGCAGAACCACAACATGCGGAACCATTGCTTGCTGGGTGTGAGACTTTCGCACCGTTTTTAAGTATTTGGCGATGCTTACGAGCATCGTCAGGAGCGTATATAAACGGATCGTGTTCCATTTGTTTCATTTACCAACACAGCGAAATGGATCAAGTTCCGGCGTGTTTCATCGAATCGGTTCTTAAGAACTTTGGATACGGTAATCGTCATGAAATGAAGGAACTGTCTGGCCTTTGGGGACGAACAGGAAATCTATATTTTAAGAGAGGAGGAAGCTTCTGTCTTTCACTCGTGTTTGATGACCGCAAAGAGTGGAGTTTGTATTACAGGATAGATGGCTTTGATCACATCAAGACAAGAACCCTTTCTCGCGAACTCGTCAGAGAAATGTCGAAAACGATAACTTCGACCTCTTTACATGTTTCCCATAAGCGCCTTAATACGACCTGGGAACGCATCAATCATAAGGACGCTATTGTGCCACTGCTGCTGCGTTTAGATGCTCCGGATCGTATTCTATCCATTCTGGAGGACAAAGATATCTTTACAGTACTGTTATCGAAGTACACTGAGATGTTGGTGAAGAATTCACAATTCCTGGGAAATTTCACATCGATCAGCCTGACTTCTTTCGATGATCCCCATGCCATTCGACTCGTGGAAGGCTTGGTTTCCATTGAAAGGCTTCGGTCCTTGCTGTTCTGGACAACGATGCCGGTAGTTCTGCCTTCCAGTCTTTGGAACAGTTTCTTTCTCTCCAAGAGCTTTAGGAGGCTCACCGCTCCCTTCCGTCTTGACGTCGTTTTGGGAGTTGTCAGGCAGTGGAAGCAGATGGATCCTCATACTCTGATGCATAGCAAGGTCGTACGTGGATTCACTGCTTCTTCGAATGAGTTTACCGACGTTGTAATGACTCCAGTACCCATGACATCATTAAACACAAAAGTCCTTAAAAAGATCGAATACGAAGTAGCACGTAGCAGCATCAATTCACTTTTCCGCATTGACCACCCGGCCGACCCAAGTAGATCACTCTACGTCGCTTTCGAAGAATGCAATTGTTTTCTGTTCTTTGAGTAAGAAGCTCTTGTTGAATTGATTTTATGCCAATGACAATAAAACTTTTGCCCTTTTGTTAGCAAACGTTGGAGCATTGTTTACAGCATGTGGTGCGCCTTTATCGCTTTGAGCGCTACAAGTGTGGAGAAGAAGACGCCGGAAAGCTTTCACGCCGGAAATCTCTCGGCGTGAAGATAGTGAGAAGCAATTATTGCGACTGGTTTTCACCGTTTTGCACCCCATTTCTCACCCGATGATCCATGTATACACATCGATCCTTCGAGAGATCAAGGTTTACTTCCAAAATAAAAGTATTCTAAACAAGAAACTAGAAAAGGCTTTATTACATCTCCATGGAGTTATTATTCTGCTGTGCTAAGCACAAAAGTCCCTGCTTCTCGAGCCAATTGGTCGATTCCTTATCGATGATCCCGGACAGCGCCTCTCGGATCTGCATGAACGTGCGCTTGAAGGCAAGTCCATCTCCTCGCGAACGCCGGCAGTCGATGAAGACCTTGCTGTTGGTGCTGTGGACGGTGACGATGAACGTGGATATGCTTCCAGAAACGACCATCTAGAAAGAAAAAACAAGATGAGATAGCGTCTTTGCACTGTACCTGGTTGGAGATCTTCATGTGACACTGGAAGCCAAAGGAGGTGACGACGTCCTGGAACTTCTTGATGGCTTCGTCAAGAGGGACGCTAATACAGAAGCGAGTCATGCGGCGCACCATGAAATGTATGCTGTCCTGAAAGGGCACCATTACAGAAGAAGTACATCCTACTGAACCTACCGATGTCTGGGTCTGTGAGCCGCTGAGGAAGATTTCTTTGATGTCCGCGGGCTGAGAGAAGCCAATGTAGGTTCGAGCGGCAGCGCGGAACTGAGCATTGCTGAAAACCACAGCATATATGCTAGAAATAGGATATAAGTTTACTTCTCCTTGTCCTCGTTCCTGGGCAGTGGCTGCGAACTAGTCGTGAGGGTGGTATCCATGCGACGTCTCTTGGCTGTGGGCTTGTCTCCGTCGCCTTCTTCCTGCTCGGCGCCTCTCGCGGAAGCAGCCTTCTTCTCTGCTGGCTTGTAGTTGGAGAACCAGTCGTCCTTCTCGATTTCTTCAATTGTCGCCCTCTTGCCGGTGTCCTCGACGAGGATTTTGCGAAGAAGCGCTAAAATGAATTTTAATTGAAGCTAAAATACTTAGAACTTACAGAGCGCTCCTACGGGCATGCGGTGCCAAGGCTGGTCAGTCGGCCTGAAGTCGTCCATGAACTGACGGTACGGGTCATGGCCACGGTTTGGTTCGTCCCATGGAAGCTCTCCGACCATCATGGCCGCAAGCACAATGCCTGCTGACCAGATATCGTTCGGGGGACCTCTGAAAACACCTGTTATTTATCGTTTGCCGGAAGGACCATTATCACCTGTAGTGGGCTATCATCTCATCCATGACTTCCGGGGCGGCATACGGCAACGTTCCACAGCGAGAGTCCAGAAGGCGCTCTTGTCCCGCGCTATTCTTGAACAGCGTGGCCAGGCCGAAGTCGCCAATCTTTAACCAATCTAGAATAACAATGATCAGAAGGTGAGTTCCAAAGAAAGTAGGCTTACTTCTATCTGTGAGGAAGAGATTTTCAGGCTTGATGTCACGATGAGCGATTCCCAGAGCGTGGATATGCTTGAGGCCACTGATGATATTTTGGAAGAAGATATGCGCTCTGTACTCCTCCATCCCAACGTCCGGTTCTAAATAATGAATAACGAAACACTGTCACCAGCTCTATGCACATACCTATCTGATCGAATAATTCTCCGTAGCTGCAGTATTCCAAGAAGAGTTGGACCTCGTCGTGGTCGAAGCGCATCCCAAAGCAGTCAACAATGTTGGGATGGCCCTTGGCCTTGCGGTGCAGGAGGTCTTCCTTCCTCATCTGCGAGACGGCTTGACTGTCCGAGATCTTGATGCACTTCATCGCGAAGCACGTCATGTTGTCCTTGTTGCGGATCAACTTGACTTCGCCGTAGGCGCCTTCTCCGATGGTTCGGACGATGGCCCAGGGCGATTCTTCTGGGACGTCGTTGCTGTCCTCGGAGCTCACCATGGGCTCCGCGCTCTCGGATGTCATCGCTCCTGAAATAAGAGGAAAGGAGTAGATTTAAAAGGAATGGGGAATCAAAAGGACGCGCAATTAACTCGTCAAACTGTTGAATCACATCTGGGATAGCAAAGGGACGAACAAAGCGCAGCTAAGGAGGCAGGAGAAGGAGTCAGAGGGTTCCCACCGGAAGGTCTACTTCGCGGGCAACGGGCTAAACGTAAAATGGAAGACCACTTGAAGGAGAACCACTAGTAAGGCTGGCACAGATTAGAAACTAGGCAGAGAGCAAAGGAGCAGTGGACCACGGTAACATCAGATGGAAGAAGAGCTTCAGAATCTTCAGATTCAGAGACGTATGTAGAAAGCTCCGATGCTCCAAGCAAGGAGAGAAGTAGAAGCGACACGCTTTCACGCAAATAATGACGAGAGATATTCCACAAACACAGGGGAACACGAGCTAAGGAGGCTTAAGAAGTCCTGAGCTGAGGACCTCACGCACGGCGGAAGGTCATAAGACGGCGGCGATAACGGGTGGACAAGAAGTAGGCGGAGTGATATCACTTGACTTCCAAGGAGACCGTCGACGTACAAACGCCATGATTTCGCGCCTAACAAACAATCGTTGTGGGAGTCACGTGTTTAAAGTTGTTCGCACGTGGATACAGTGGACCAACGAGCAAGCACAACTCCGGAGGTGATGTTTGTGGGGCATAAAATTAAAGGGCTTTAGATGAACCTGTTACGAAATTCCCTTCGAGACCGATCTCAAAGAAGAGGAAGGGGTCAGAATAGGCCCAAATGCCCTTAGACAGCTGAGGGCTCCCGCAACGAACTTTTGGAGCAGAAGTGTCTGGTCCAAATGTGTCTAGCAAACATGTCAACACCGCGGAATGCGAAACATTCCGTCGGAGGACTACCGTAATGTTCGGTTGGAAGCGACCAGCTGGAAAGGAACGACCAGAAACGAGCACAGTCACCCTCCGAAGCGAAGAAGGATGACCTGGCAGAAGCAGTGGGAACGAATGGCGAAGAAGGAGATGGCTGCGGTCTCTCGCCGTCTCAATCCTGTCAGCTTAAGGCGCTCTTCCCAATGTCACTGTTACCTGAGACTATTTCATCTGTATTCCTAGATCGGGTCACTCGAAGCCTGTAGAAGTAGTCAGAGTCATTGGTCTTCTTAACGCCCTCTAGCATCTTCAGATCAATATCTTCATTCTAAGAAGAACCGAATGGATATCGGTAACGTAGGAAGGCTAAAGGACGTCTTTTTCTGTGTCCCTTTTTTGCACTTTAAGTCAAAAGTGCACTTTAACAGTTGGACTTTAAGCACAGTTTGATGGGCTTAAGAAGAAGCTCTAATAGTTGTGAAAAGAATGCGGTAGGGTTCGATTTAAGATGCCCCATCTTCTGATAGATCTACCAAACCCGTCTACACGTTCAAAGCTTCTTGGCTTTTGAATCACTTTGACATATCCTTGGGCTTATTTACGACTGCAGAGATTATTATAGAACGAATAGAGCGCCCTCGACAACTTCCACTATCACAGGGTTGTTTTAACGATGTCTTGTTTGCTATTATTGGCCTTCTTTTGACACTGAACTGCACTAATACAGTCTTGTTACTTAAAGTCTACTCTGAAGCGTGCAAAAGTAGTCCGAGAAAACATTCTTTGACGGGAATCATTGATCTTCTTAACGCCCTCAAACAGCTGGGTACTGTAGGCCCTGAGGTTTAGACACCGCTGGAAAACATCAGCTTGGATTAAGGGCATGCTGTTGTAAGATTCGTTTCAAAGATCATTTCCTTCTCGAGCGTCCAGCATTGTCCACACGCATCTGCCGTGACTCACTCCGAATCCCAGTGATCAGTGCCCTTCTTCGCGGTGTAACTTCGTTGTAATTCCGCCGCCCTGGCTTCGGGGTTCGGGCGGAACCCGTTCCTTTGTGGAATCGCGTGAGTCACCGCGTTTCGGCGACAAAACAGAAGTCTCGAGAAATCCGAGGAATGTTAATGGGGAGGCGCGGTGACCGATTTCGCTGTTTTCCCACCGATTGATTGATCGGCGCGCTGGGCGTACTTAAGGGGGCACGCCAAGCGCTAGCTGTTTTGCTTCTTCGGTTCTCTTTGGGGCATTTTGTTGGTTTCTAGGGGACGGGTCTTCCTGGGACGATCGGGAGGGCGCGGAATTAATTCGACCTGACAGGTCGGGAGATCGAGGTCGGACGCAATTTATTTGTTTTTAACGACATTCTCCCGATGGACGGTCATCTTTCGGAGCACTCGTACAGTCCGGAGGGGACCTTTGATCGCTTCTGTTTTTCTGTACCCGTCGAACGGTGAATGATTACGGGTTGGAGGGTCATGTTTGTGCGCTTTATTATCTGTGGTTCTTTCGCCAATCGTTGTATAAAACGGCCCCGATCAGTGGGTGCTCTTCTTTGGGACCGAATCGAGTCTTATTGTCGATTAGGATCCAACGGAATTGATCCATTGTTCTCGTTTTAAAGCGCCAAATCGTAATCTGACTTCCTTAAGGGAAACCCTAGTTTTCAAAGCTCACCGTTTTTGGGTTCATCCCTACTTACAAGGAACCGTCCAAGGACAATTTTGGAAAAGTGCTCTGCGCAGAGGATTTCCAAAAGAGTGCAGAAGATAGTGTGTCTTTTCCCTTGGGTTAAAGGCCTCTAGAAGCTTTAGCGCGATCGTAGGTCGACCATTTGATCGATCAAATACTTTGATGACCATCGAGTGTCTCGGATGTCACTTCGAGTGGTCGCCCAAGAGACCGTCTTTTAGTTTTTTTGCTTCTACTGTTCTTTTCAATCACTGCTGCTGCTTCATTATCGTCGATATTCACTCTAAACGGCTGTTGGATCGCATTTTTATATGTTCTAAAGGCTTGCTAATTTATCAACCTGTTCTTCTCCTTGCTCGGAATTACTGGAGGCTCGGAGATCGTTAGATTTCGATCCATGACTTAACAGCAAAGACTGACTGTAGCTCTGGCAGGACGACCGCTTTAGCCGAATTCGTTGAATGGAAAAAAAATTTTGCAGCCACGTTATTCTATTTCGAGTCGGTAGAAATAGTAGAAATAAAACAGAAAGTAGAACAGAAATAGAAAAGATCATCTTTTGTTTCGAGCTTGACCGATCGATGCGCGCGAAGGAAGTGAATCACGTAGGACGATTCCATATTTGAACTCCGTCTTTGCCTAAGGGCCTAATTCTAAAGATTTGCTCAACTTAACCTGTTGGTGATCCTTTGGGCTTTTGAAAACTTTTGAGTACTCAAAAGTTTTGAGTACTTGAACGATACCTAGAGTACACGTATGACACTTGATGTGCCGGATCCGATCCCGAGAAACCAGATCCGCTTTTTCACACCTCCGAATCCCCCAAAGCGACTTTAATCCCATTTTTCAACCCACTGAATTGAATCCAGCTCTTCCAGCCGAACTGTATCCGATCGAATCCAATTTTTCGAATCATCGAATCGGATCAAATCCAGAACAGAACTTCCACTCTCATTTTCGCCCCCATCGATCTTCCTGCAAGCTACTTCTCCTCTGCAGGGGACCGTCCGCTCTTCGATGTCCATTACTACGGGGAAACGTGGCTCTTGCGGACCACTCTGAATTACCATAACTCGTCGGCGTGGGCGATATCGATTAATTTGATCATTCCCTTTGAACGCCTCCCGAAATATGTTTGCCTTCTTGTTCGCGCCCCTCCCGAAGTCGTAATTGTCGCCCGAGAGTGCGAAAAGCGCAGATTTACAACTTCCCTCCGTTCTTCCTGATTTACGACCCCTGCCCGGCCCTTTCCAGTTCCGATCACTGTATTTAGCGAAATTGGCCTTTTTGCGCAACGATCGCCCCTTAACGGCTTCCCTCTCCATCAGAGGAACCGGTCGCACCTCCTTCCTCCCTCTTATTTGCTCGATGGCCATCGGCGGTTAGGGAGTATCCCTTCCTCCCGCGAGCCCGCCTCCGACGTCGCCCGGGTCCGCCGCGTCAGTCTCGCGTTCGTACCCGACCCGTCCGCCACTTAATCACTTCTCTTCAGAAAAAGCCTCCGAGTCATGCAGCGACCCAACGGATCCGGCCTTCCCAGGTGAGTCCCCCCTCCGGACTATCTCCATAATCCCCCTTCTCCTCGTTTTTGTGACTCTCCGACGATGAGTCACGGTCCCTGTTTCGTTCCTATCGGATTACACGACCGATTTAAACAGATCCGCGGCTTTCCCATCGCTCGCTTTCGTCAATTTCCGATTGATTTTTCGCGGTTCCGCGGCCTTATGACTAAAGATTAAGGATGGGGCAAGCCGGTGACTGCTTGTGGGGGCGAAGATAAACAAACGGTAGAAGAAATTATCGATTCCGTCTTCCTCTCCTCCTCGTCCTGACCTCGAACTCCGGGTCCGAGCGTTTCTAGAAGGTTCCGAGGCGGCCCCTCCCCAGAAGACTTAGGTGGAGCCTTCTTGGCTTCGACGCTCTCGACGAAAACAAGAGAGTCGGGAGTCCAAGGTCGTTGGTTCCTTTTTAGGGGCTGTTGGATCGTCTTTTTGAAGGAGAAGGAAGGGAGACTATTCCGGGTTTGGATTCTGGAGATATCAATGTTTAAGGAAGGATTTTTAACATCCAGGGTCTTTTTGATGATCAGATTCGAGATTCCAGCCTGAAGTATCGATTTATCGATTCGATCATGGTGATCTATGTAGAATTAACGACCTTTCCTAAGTTAGAAAACTCTATCTATCAAGTACAAAAAGGATAAGCGAAGACCCTCGAAGGCTTGGACCCTAAAAGCTAGAAGATTCGATGATTTCTGTCCTTTTGAGCTTCCAGATTCCAATCTTTCACCCTTTTTGTGAAAATTGCATAACTTAATTAAGCAGATTGCAAAGGCCTGAAGCCGAGTCTTCCGCATCCGATCCGGGGCTCCATTGTAAAGTCCGACGTCCGGTGACTAATCCAATTTGTAACGTCTGCGCCGCCAGCGGGGATATCCGCGTTGCCGGTCCCGTCGCCCGCTTCGGTGACCTTTTTTCGGCTCGCGCACCCAAAGAACAAACTCGTTCCCGACTCCGGTGACTGATTGCCGTATTTGTATTGCGGTCGACCTTGGGCGCGCCCGAGGCACGATCTTCGCCTTCTTGGCGGCGGCGCGTTTCCCGTTAGAAGGGTCGGGAGCGAAGGGGGAATGTTTGGGATAGTGGAATGAATCGAAGGTTGTCAAAGGTTGTTTTCAAGTGGATATAGTGATGTGGAATTCGAGTAGAGGAAGGTCAAACGCCTAAAACTGTTGTAGCTCGAGTCCATCTAAGCATTTATTATTTGGTAAAATTTCAGTAAGAATCCAATACAGGCCCTAGCTCGAGATTTTCGAATCGAAACCAATCCATATTCACGAATTGCCTTGAACCAAAGAAGCCGCTTCGATTCTCCGAAGTTCGAATCTTTACGAATCATTCGAATAATCAATCGATAGTTGAATCCTGGTGGTTTCCAGTGGTTATTTTGAATTGAGATTTGGCTCAAGGAAGACCTATATATAGATTTCTCGGCTCCTCTTTATCATTGGAAGGCGGAGGAAATCTTTAAGTCAGTTTTACTTTGAATCTTTTTAAAGCTAAGAGTTTTTTTAAGGCTAAAACATGCTTAACCACTCCCAACCCCAAGCAACTTAGAGCTTCCATACAGAATCAATCCATTATCCGAGATCAGGGGTTCCAATAATCGACATCTTAAGTCCACTAGAACCGTTCTGACTCCCTCTCCTTCCAGGGACTTCCAACAGTTCTTCGACCAACGCAAGGGGCTCCCGCGGACGACGTTCGCCGACGACCCCTTCTTCGATCAGCACACCTTCCCGCACCGCCGCTTCGGCTCCAACCCGCGGCTCCACCACGACTTCTTCGGCGACGAGCCCTCCTTCCCCCAGCCTTCCTACTTCCAGCAGCCCTCCTTCTCGCAGTCTCTCCCGCGCCATCCCCGGCGCCAGCAGAGCCAGTCGGAGTCGCAGCCCAGCAACGTGACCATCATCAAGACCAACATCCCCGAGGAGAACCCGCCGCAGAACACGTCGCAGAGTGCTCCGCAAGGCACGCCGCAGAAGCCACAGCAAACGCCGCCACAAACGCAGTCGATCCCCGTGCAGCACATCAAGACCGAGCGAAGTCCGGTGGCGAAGAGTCCAAGTGCCGATAGCCAGAGTACTAGGTGAGCTTCTGGGACACTCGAGGTCTAAGAAGGTTTAATCCTAAACAACGACCCTAACCTTATTTGGGCTCTGCAGCAAGCTCGTTCCTGGACTAAGATTCCTAAAGATCCAAAAGACCCTATCGAGGAAGGCCGAATTGATAGGTTTTTCTCGCCTTCGACATTTCGGGCCCCTTAACGCGAAGGCAAACACTTCCGAAGGCAAATTTCGCTCCAGTGAGAACCGGTTTCAGCTCCCCTCCGACCGGCCTAAGGTTAAGGTTCCTTCTCGAATATTCCATCTTAAACAGTTACCCTAAAGGAACACGCTTACTCCTAGCAGCCAGTCCACCCCCTCTAATGCTCCTTCTTGCAGCAGCTCGTCCGGAATAGTCGCCGGCTCCGACGTCCCGAATTCTCGCCGCGAATCGATCGCCGAATCCGAGAAGCCCGTGGAGATGCCCGCCCCTGCCACCTCCAGTGGAGACGTCCCCGTGCGCCAAGTGCCCATCGGCCTCATGCGGAACCGCTCCGTGGACGACTTCAACGAGCAGATCGTGAACCTCCTGGACGAGGCCGAGCGCCGCGTCGAGATGCTCAGGTAACCGGTCCGCCGCCACCGCTGTTGACCCAGGGGATTAGCGCGCTACAAGCACCTACAAGAGGCGCGCGCTGTTTTGAGCGCTGAGTCACGCGGAACTATGGAGTTCCGGACTTGGGAGTGACAGGTTGGGCGGGGGCCTTATTGACGATAGAGAGTGGGGTACGGTAGCTTTAAGGGCACTGCTTCTAAAGGGGATCCAGAAAGGCTATGCTTGGGATTCCCGCCACTCTATTAGACGCGGATTGATTAGAGGATTGATAATGGGGTACGGTAGCTTTAATCACCTTTAAGAGGGCCCGGAAAGGCTATGCGTGAGATCACCACTACTTAGGCTTGTGATGGTTATATGCCAAGGCGGAGGGTTTCTAACCCTGGGATACTGTAGCATTCAACCCTTACCTAAACTGTCCTCTTTCCAGGGAACAAGCTGGCGTGCTCGAGCAGGAGAAGGAGCAGCTTCTGGACATGCTGAAGAACGTCTCTTTGAACACGGACCTTCTTCGACTAGGCCAGGGCGACCGCGAGGACATCAACGCCACTACTGACAGGCTTCTGAAGCGATGCACGGCCGTGGAAGTAGTTGTGAACACGCCGCGCAACGAGGAGCAAACCAAGGCGCTCAACGCCGTCAACAGCCTCATCGAAGGCGCCGTGACCAAGATGCAGGAGGACCTTCTCCACTCCCGAGAGGTACGGTAGATATGTATGTGGACTCCTCTAATCCAAGGCCTTCCAGACGGTCCAGCGCTTCTTGAACGCGTGCAACCCGGACATGCCCGAGGGGCCCATCGACCAGCGCTTCCAGGCCCAGGTCATCGAGTGCACAGCCGACGACCAGAAGAAGATCCGCAGGAAACTGGCCAACATCATCCAGCAGATCGAGCGCGCCCAACGCACCTGCCAGCCCTCCTTCTGAGCGTCCTTCTTCGACAAATGTACACAGTATTCTTCGCGTATTTGTAAACAGAGGTTTTGTAACCGGAGTGACGAACGGGGACCTACCGTATCGGTGTATAGATTAAACGGCTACAGCGAGTCTTTCTAAAGAGAAGAGATGAGAAGAAATGAGAGGACGAACAATGGTGTCTTGATTCCGTGGATCTAGGTGTTCCACCAGTCGATGATTCCTAAAGGTACATCGAAGTCCTGGAAGTAGCTGACAATTGAACGAACCAATTGAACGGATTCGAACCTGTGATTGGTAGACTGGAGGTAGCGTGTTCGAACCTCACTGCATGTCCTTCTAGTCGGAGCTTGACCCAACAAAAACTCGAAAATGTATTCCGTAAATGTAAAAATGTAAAGGTCCGCCGCACTGTAACCCATATTTCGACATATTTCACCTCAATCTCCAGAAGGCTCCCTTGTAAATGGTGGAGAATCTAATATCACAAAGCAGGTGCAAAGGCGATCCCACGAAAAAATCCCGAGAATCAGGTCAACCACAGAGAAATTAAGCAACTTTAAAGCAATATTATGTTTATTCAAAGCATTAGTAATAATTGTAACCAAACAACGGGTCCAACCAAATCAACGGCTCGACTTCTTGGGAGCGCTGGAACAAGGCGGCAGCTTGAAGACTTCTTTGCCGGCGACGGGAGTCTCCACCTTCTTCACGTATCCGCGCAGCGTGTTTCCTCCGATCCCAGTCATGGCAGAGGTCCACTTGACAGCATCTGGCCCGTGGTGCTCCTTCGCGAACTGGTGAACGTGGCAAACGAGCGCCTTCGACTTCCCACAGAGCGTCTGGCCACTTCCAAGGCTCGGGAGTTCTGGGATAGTCGTCATCTTTTCGACACGTTTCTCGGCTGCTTTCAGTGACGAGCGCAGTTGCTTCTCGACCTTCTTCTGCTCTTCCAGTCGCTCCCGGAGTTGACGATTCTCATCGGCCAGAGCCTTCCTCGCTTCCTCCTGCTCCTTTTTGGCATCCACCGCCGACTGCTCCCTCTTGGCGGCCTTCGCCGCCACCGCTTTCTGGGCATTGGCACGGGCAGCAAGCTTGCGTTTTGTTGGAGGAGGCATCTTCTTTGCGATTGTGAGAAGTATGGAACAGAGACCCTTATATATCTAAGAACAGATGCTTGAAGTTGCTCAGAAAATGAGCTAAGAGCATCACTTTTATTGCCATGAGCCAGAAGCGAATATAGAGGAAAATTGCCATTCCTGAATATGGATTGCATTTTCGAATTTTTGTTGTTGGGTTAAGTTCCGACTAGAAGAATCGCACCTATCTTCAAGAGCTTTGGCTTATTCGACGGACAATCCAATTTTTACGGTAGATGTTCCATTGAGGGGCTTCTTTTTGAACTTATTTCTGAATGCTTCATCCACATATTCTTAGGACATTTGTTCACGAAAACAGAGATCAGATGTCACAACGGGATTCAGATCATAACGCAGCCGCTGTTTGCGTCCCGATACGACTTCTGCGGGCTCTGCACCTTCTCGATTAAGGGCTGGAACTGCTGGGGCCGTGGAATGTGGCCGGGGGTCCGAGGAGCCCCATCTACCGTGTCCTTACTTCTCGAGCCTATGGTTCAGTTCGTGGCCGCGGAACTTCCCCTTCTTGCGATTCTTCGTCTCCTCGGCGTCGATCGACCGGAGCGCCTTCCTGAGCGCCCTCCACTCCTCCACCGAGGCACAACCCTGCTGATACCAAGGATCTGCGCGTATGTCCGCCGTCGTCGCCCTCTTCCTCGGGTCGGGGTGCAGAATCCACTTGAGGAGCGCTGAAAGGTGGCCTAAGCAGAAGTAGAAAAGACTTATGCCTACGGATGACATCGTCGGGCATATTCACCCACTGGATCGAGTGTTTGATGCTCCCGTTCTGCCACATGCGGTACTTGAGGTCCTTGTCGAAGGGCTGGTCCCACGGCGCCTCCCCGTTGATCATCTCGATGAGCACGATGCCACACGCGTAGAGGTCCACGGGTTGCAGCTTGTAAGGTCCCAGGTACATCTCCGGAGGCATGTAGCACCTGGTCCCTGTCAAGTCAGTCATCCTGCGAGGCACGCCGTTCCTGTGGGAGTGGGTCGCGAAGCCAAAGTCCGCGATCTTGAGGAGGACTGGAGCGGGGTGAGGGTTACGGTGAGGTGAGGTGGACTTACAGTCTTTGGTGAGCAGAAGGTTCTCAATTTTGATGTCGCGATGGGCGATCTGCTTGGAGTGTATGAACTCCACGCCCTCGACGAGCTGTCTGAAGAAGTGCCTCGCGTGTTTGTAGTTCAAGTAGCCTGGAAGTATGCAGTGTTGGAATATACAGGGCGAGAAAATGGGAAAGAGTTTGTCAAAACTTCCACTTATTCACTAATCGCTAATCTAAAGCGTCTACTTGAGACGAGTAAGGGGATTAGTCCGTCCTCGTTTTATTATTATTTTTTATCAGTCCGGAATCATGCGTTTTATAACTGCCCAAAGAATGTGCTCCATTTATGGAAAAATCTGTAAAGAACACACAGCTTTGAGCCTAAACAACGTTTAACAGGGCGTCTTAAGTAACCATACTACACGTGTTCAACCACCTCCTTGTTGGGGACTTCAGTCAGGCGAACAACCAAGCCTGACCTGATCCCAGCGCCACTTTCATTAACTGCCCATTCCTTCTCCTTAGAACATAACGCCAACTCACGATTCAAGACGAATATGTCGTAAGGAACGTACTCGAGCACGATTTCCAGGATACAGCCTTTGACGACGTTGCAGTCGATCAGTTCGACGATGTTCTTGTGCGGTCCGAGTTGCTTAAGAATCTCGTGCTGCAACCGATATGTCGCGTCACAAGTCGTGTCCTTACAAAGTCCTTACCTCGCCAATTATCGAACCACCTGTGGTAGGCCGCTCCTTCTGCACCGTTTTTATGGCCACTTTCTCGCCGAACTTGTTCGTGGCTAACCTCACGAGTCCGAACGTTCCTGAAAGGTGAGTGTGGGTGATGTGGAGGGAGTGTTGACTGCACTACAGGCACTGTAGGACCTTCAAGCAGTGGACCAAGAACCAAGACTGGTCGGTGATTCCAGGTGCTGTTCTCCAGAACTTTGAATGCTCAAATTAAAAAAATTATCCTTAAGGCGAAATAACGAACAAAACTAAAGAACAATTATTAACGGCCTAAACATACTTGTGGGATAATATGTGGAACGTCCGTTGGAACGATACCGTCCTTACATTTGCCCTCTACAAAATAAGTTCATTTAAAAAATGCTTCTAAAAACAATCTCGATTGGATTTTATTCTATCGTTTTGATCACCCACACGTATCTTATCGTTAGACATCTTATTTTGGGATGTTTGAAACTGGATGCTTGACTTTGGAAAGTACTCGAGCGAAATAATTTTAAAAGCATGCAGCAGGAAACTAATCCTCAGTGCTCATATATTTTTACTTATAATTCTGTTAATTTAGCGGTTCTTGCCCACAATAAAACCCACAATGAAGCCGTCTTTTTCGAACCACCGGGATTCACGAAGTTCCCTGGAGCGCTCTCCTGCAGCCGCCTTACCTTTGGCGATGATCACGACATTCCAGCGGGCATACTTCTCGGAAACGGGCAAATAGTAGTCGTCGACCTTCGTCTGGAAGCGTCTTCTCGATTTCCCGCAAAACGGACTGCTCATTTCATTTAGAGATTTATGGCACAACGGGAGGCACAGGCGTGGGACTAGTGGACAATAGGGAGCTCAGGGATGACTGGACGTGCAGGGAGATCCTCGTCTTCACACCACGGAGGCGCGAAATGAGTGACGCGGACGGTGGAGCGCGGTCTCCAAGTCAGGACGCGGCTTCTTCCGTTTTCGGGGGAGTCGCAGTGGATGCTTCGAGTACTCCCGGCGGGTGCGAAGGAGCATGAAGGTGGTGAGGAGCACGAGGAAGGCGAGGAGTACGATGACGGCGATGAGGATGAGCACAGGCTGGGAGAAGGTGTCCGTAGAGCGCGAGAGGTTGGACGTGACCACCACGACGTTCTTCAGGATCTCCGCCACATCGGAATCTACCTGAAGGGATGGATTTATGTGTTGATAGGTGTATCAGATGCGTTGACAGGGCTCTAGGATGACCCAGGCTCTGGGGTAAATAACTAAAGTCTCAAGTAGTTAAGGGACATGATGGCCTTTGGCAAACAACCTTAACCCCATGATTTGTACTAGAAATCATGATCTTAAAATAGCAATGAAATCCCTCAAGTTTCAGATTCCTCAAGGGAGGGACATCCAGAGTGGAGGGATAGATTCCGAGTTCTTATGTAAGACAAATACTACTACTATTAAGATCTCTTAATCGCGGTGAAAAGTGAAAATACACTATGATTCGACACCCATGTTTCTCCCCTTTCCAAACTATACACAAAAACTAGTTAAATATCAAATGAGTCAAATGAATCTCACGCTGTTCATTGTCCGATTCAAGCGCTCCTGAAGAAGCTGCGAAATACTCTCCATCTCGACGGTCGCCTTCCTGATGAACAGCACGGTTTCGTTGACCACTGACTCCGCGTTGACGGCTACTTCGACCAGAGGAGACGCCATCGCCAAGGGAGAATAAAGGAGCGGAGCAGTAGCCTTTGATAAAACAAAGACCCTTTGGATCGCTACTTTTCAAGGAGAACAGCTTTTGGGAATGTCAACAGCGACTCGGACTGTAAATCACGGCCCTGCAGTAATAAACCATGCGAATGGAGAGGAACAGCTCATCACTTCCCTCCGGACGGCGCCCACTCCAAACAGAAAGAGAGTCGACGCTCCGCTGACTCACTTGGGCCATGAGCTGGCGCTCAAGCGTTGACCGCGACTAACCGATATTCCGTCTGGGGACGTTTACCAAGAGTTTAACAAGACGCTGGACGCTATACGGCAAACGAATGGGTAACATCTGGGAAGCCAAGAGCGTTCTGGGGTCTGGAGAGGGTCGTTCCAGTAGACTTGAAAAGGTGGTTTCAACTTAAAGACCTCCTTCTGAACAGTTTCATTTATTGTCTTCTGGAAAGAGGATCGAAGCATTGGGATATTGGGTGTGACGACCCGTCACACCAATTTGGGTTTGGGCATTGGTTTCGCACGTGGCATCGCTTTAATCTGCGTCGGGTTGGCTTCTTCTCTTTCGGAACAGCAAGGGCTGCTCTGATTGAGTGCTTCTGGCCTTGTGATAGGAGAATCTTCGACGTGATGCGGACTACAAGATAGACCAGAACGAGAAACAGCACGATAATTGCGAGGACTATGATGACGGGATGGGACAAGGTGTCCTTGATGCGAAAAAGGTTCGCCTTTATCGTCTCGAGGTTCTTCAGAATGTCCGGAACATCGGAATCTATCTGAAAAAGGATTAGGTTTTTTTTATTAGGTTTGACAGAAATTGAGACAAACTTCAGACAGAGTCCAGACAAGTCTGCTTAACTTTCATTGATAACATCGACTCAGACGTCTGCAAATTGAGACTATGTCTACCCTACTGTCTGTCCTACAGTCCACCTTGTGGCTTCATCTCCAAATTGCATTCGAATTCCTCGATTTGACTTTGGCGGTGATCCTGGATTTTTAGGATATCCGAAACAAGCACTTCTAAGGGACGAGAACAACAGTCAAATGCAAAATATGATAAAAAAATATACAAAAATGATGAGTCAAATGAATCTCACTCCATTCATCGTCCGATTCATACTCTCCCGAAGCAGCCGCGAAATACTCTCCACCTCGACATTTGCCTTCCGGAGGAACAGCTCGGTCTCATTGCCTACGGAATCCGCGTTGACGATTACTTCGACCAAGGGAGACGCCATCGCCCTTTACAAAACAAAGACCTTTCGGTTCGCAAACTTTCAATAGTAGCAACCTTTGAGATAGTCAAGAGTGCCTGGCACCGTAAACCGGAGCAGTAGTAAACGACGCCGGCGAGCTTCGGACGACGCCTACTCCAAACAGACAGAAAGTGGACGCTCTGCTGACTCACTTGGGCCATAAGACAGCATTGAGTTCACATAAGCGGGTTGATCCTACCAGAATTACTTCATTGGAGGATTCGACTTCTTTTTGAGGGCTGCTACAGTTGAATATCCTCTTCCGCAGCAGAGGTTCGTCCCATAACATCTTAATGAAGTAGTCCAGTCGAGTCTGAAGGTCACCTTTGTTCCTCTAAAACCTGGTAACATAAGCCCTCAAGCGCCACTTGTCCTTTGAGGGTTGTAAGAGGCGTGCAAAAACATGGAAACGTAAAGGTCGAAAGATAAACTTTGGAAAAAGCAAGCTTGTAAAAAAGATGTCTTTAAGGGCGAGAGCGTTTAAGTAGGTCATATCACCCCTTCTCGACTTGATCACAATTCTTATGTGATGTCGGTCAGTTTTACTCGGATAGGGGACATTTAACAAAAGGACATTTCTGACAAAGGGCAAAGGTGGAAGCTTTCCGTGCTTTCGGTCCATTCTCCCTGGGTGCCTTCTTCGGTGACCGATGTCATGCGCTTCTCGTAGAAAGTCGCATTGTCGTCCTTGTCGACCACGAAGATGCTGTGTGACCTAAATTCGCCACATAGGTTAAAGGTGATCGTCCAGCCTTGGCTTTAATACCGTGTTCCATAGCGAAGTCCACTGGTGACGAAAACAGAAGTGAAGAAGGCATAGGCGCTCTCGGGATGGCCAGTTTGAAAGGCGATCTGCTCGTCGGGGCAGCACCTGAACTAACTGTTTACACTTTAAATGATGACCTATGAACTGTACCTTTTCGTATCAGTCAACACGTCCACGAGCACTGGGACGGCCTCCTTCGCACTTAATTTCTTCTCGAAAACACGTTCCAATGCAGATTTGAAGAGGGCTTCTCCGCGTAGAACCTTCTGGAATGACGAGCTCCGGGGGCTGTTTCCGAACCCATATGTTCCTGCGGGCCATTGCTCGGGCTTAATATCCTCCACGAGCATGTTGGTGAGGGAGCACAGCTCGTAGAATCCGGTCTTGCCTCTGAAGCATGTCAGGGTAAATTGGACAGAACAAGAAGGAGGGAAATACCGGTTCAGTCCGAGAAATTGGAATCCGTTGAACTGTGTGGCGTTTTCGGAGTGGGCACTGCAGAAGTCATAGGCGCTCATCGAACTGGTCAAGAAGTCCGATGGGATCGTCCCTGAAAGAGAAGGTTTAGTCAGTGAAGCTATCTTGTAACTTGAAGTGGTCCTTTTTTACTTTTAGGTCCCAAGTTTAGCATCAAAGCTGACTAAAAGCAAAGAAGGAAAACCGTACCTCTGCTCTGCGCCTTCGGGTTCAGCTGCGATGGCTTCTGCGTGATGGAGAGCAGATTCCCGAGATCCCCTCGCTTGTTCACTCCGAGCCACGTTCCTCTCGCCGGGTCCTTCTCATCGCGACCTAGAGAAGAAGTCACTTCCCGAAAGGACGGACAAACCTGCGAGTATTCCTTTTTCCCATGCGAGATCGGAGGTCGGCCGATCGAGGTGCTCGTCGCGGTTGTTGATCACGATGAGCTTGAAGGGAGAGTCGTCGCCTTCCGCGCAGAAGTACACGAAGGTGACACACATGGCCGCTTGACTGACTTAACCTCCAAGATGGACACGATGATTGTGGGGAGACAGTCGAACGATTATGAGGAAGACGGAGAAGGAGCCGACGGCTACAAAGATCGCACTAATCAGCTGAACATTGGCCGTTGAGGTCAAGTTATCAGCGGTCTATCGAGCCCGGACGACGTCTCTGGAGACGGAAGTCCCATTGTGGAGGAGCGACCTCTGGAACGAGGAAATCTGAAGCACTTCAACACGCAAATCAGCGAAGAAGCGAATTCATCGCACTGCAAACGTTTCGGCGCGAAAAGCTTTACCGTAGACAGTACAGTATACTTCAGGAGACAGTCTTCTGTCTGTCTGTCAACAACGAGGGGGAGAGGGAGCGTCGTAGGACGGATGAGCAAGCGCTGATTTTTCTGTCTGCGAGACACTTATCTGTCTGCTCAGAGACATTTGTCTATCTAGCGGTCGCCCTATCGGTGATACCGCACTGATCTCCAAAACACTAGTTTGCATGGACAGTTAATCTTTTTATTTATATCTTTTTGTAGATTGGCTTTGATCTATTTGACCTTTAGATCGAAGATTGAGCGCCATGTGCACAATGCCCTGCATAGATCTTCCTCGAACCAACAAAACAACCGAAATTAACTGCATTTAAACTCTTAGCGTGGTTTTTATATGTTTTTTTTGCTGTTTATTTGCACGGCTGAGCCTCTTATCGTGGTTTTGAATCACCGTGGACTCCACATGCATCGAACCTCGGAGAAACGCGATCGTACGGCTTTTGATGAATGAGTGTGAGTGCGCGCCATCAATATCACCGAAATCACGTATTTTAAGGGAGCTGCTTTCGGTCGATGTTTCGAAATTTATCACCAGTGTTGAACGCGAAAATCGAAAGTTGTTTTGCTCCTGCCAGATGCTTATGCGTCCGTGAAAGGCGATTTCCGGTCGCTGCTTCCCTAACATTATGTTTGTTTCCATTTGCGCCCACTATTACTAATAGATTGAAGCTCGATTTTCCATTATACTTGACGTGCGTTCCAATTCTTTCGTGCGGCGAAACTGATTGCGTTTTAGTTTTATTTCCTCGAGGTCAAACGATTTTGTTTACCGTTTTAGTGGTTTGTTGTCGCAGGGACGCGCTCGGGACGCGAAATGAGGCTGCGTGAGATATCGGTACTGTTTTTATGTCAAAAATTCGAGTGATTGATTTTCGGGAGTGCGATCGCGCCAGTTTCGCCTTTGCCTATCCAATTCCGACATCCTCCGTCTCACATTCTCGTCCACACACGTCTACCACCGCCGCGTAAACTTTTTGCTTGCGCACCTCTCGGAACCGTCGTTATCGCGCAGTTCTTGCCAGCGTGCACCTTTAGTTTTGGTACGGCAGGCGAAAGGGATAGCGGGAGTCTTCGCCGAAACTTGCTGACGTGGCGGTGGACGAGCGCTCTGACCTTCTTTAGGAAAAGAATGGTGAACGCCCCAACAGGCACTCTTCAGCCTCTATCTCGAATGATGGACGGCGATGCGCGCAGGTCAACTCAATTATGGAGTTGCAGCACGGAGGATTTGTGTGAGATTTGCGTGCCCGCCGTGTTTTCTCGCATGCAAACATGTCCCTCCATATTGTGATAGTTTACCTTTCCGTTTTGTTCAGATGAAGGCTGCATTCGTAGTGCTACTTCTTGTGGTTGCCGCTTCCGTCGAGGCCAAATCGAAGAGGCTCGTCACTCTGAACGAGACGACATGGACCGACCTGCTGAAGGGCGAATGGATGGTTGAATTGTAAATACCTTTATTACACCAGAGCAGCAATTATTTCTTCTACTTTCAGCCATGCCCCGTGGTGCCCAGCCTGCAAGGACCTCCAGAAGGCGTGGAACGCGTTCGCTGACATGTCCCGCGACATCGGAATCAAGGTTGCTGAGGTCGACGTCACCATCAACCCCGGACTCTCTGGCCGCTTCCTTGTCACGGCTCTCCCCACTATCTACCAGTAAGTCAGACCGACCGTGTAACAGAATTAAACAATGTGATTTCAGCGTCAAGGATGGAGTTTTCCGATTCTACTCTGGACCTCGTGACAAGAACGAGTTCATCGCCTTCGTCGAGGAGAAGAAGTGGTCCCTCATTGAGCCCGTCCCCTCTTACAAGCACCCCAACAGTGCTCAGTAAGCTACTGCTGATAATACTTCGAATAGCTGATCGTTGCAGGATGGGAGTCGTCGCCGTCTTCTTCAAGCTCTCCATGGCTGTCCGCGATATGCACAACCACATGGTCGAGAAGGTCGGAGTTCCCGCCTGGGCTTCGTACCTTGTCTTCGCCGGCATCACTCTTGCTCTGGGATGCGTCCTTGGAGTGGTACGTTCTGCTTCACTTTATCACCGTGTTCAAGGACTCGTTTAGATCATTGTCATGGTCATCGACAGTGTCTTCCCCACTGTGTGCGGCACTCCTTCTCCTAAGAAGGCACAGAAGAACGCAGGAAAGACTGAGAAGGACAACAACAGCCAAGCTTCTCAGGACGGTAAGACGCATCATTGGAAGCTATTTTTCATTATGCTGTTCCAGAAGCATCATCTTCGGAAGACGGAGCCAGAAGCCGTAAGGGTGGAGAGGCGAAGAAGCAGCAAGCGTCCTCCCCCAAGTCCGAGGGAAAGAAGAAGAAGTAAGAACGATCAAACAGTGTTATTGTTGTTTTGTTTACGTTTTCTCTTCTGTAATTTATTCCATTTGCGATGCGGTGTATTAGCCAAATTTCTAAGTGCTCTCAATTCTTCTGTCTCCAACATTGCCTGTAATAAATTTGCAACTCTGAAGTTGTGGCTCTCTAGGACTGTTCTGTTCAGTAGACGTCTAGGATTCCTTTCCGGTCTGGTCTGATATCCTTCCTTCTGTAAAGACTGTCTCTGTGGTTGGTAGGTACTGTAGGTGACGTCGGACATTGCTCTCGCGGCGTTTTTCTCGCAGAAGAAACCAGAAACAAAACGCAGTAAGGTGCCATTCATTTCGGTTCTCATAGCGTCCAGAATATGTTGAACAACTCTATTTCTAACAGGATTTCACCTTTTTTTCTGATAGAAGGCAGCAGAGCACAGCCATTCCACAGCCATCGTATTTATCTTGAACCTCGATGAAAACAACGGAAATCCGGATGATCGCCAACGTCAGGGTCTCATGAATCTCCTTTCCAAAATTTTACGTGTCACCAACGACTGCCTTCTCCTCCGCCTACCTGAGTCCTCTGAAGTGTCCTTGCAGTGTGGCCCACATGCTGGAGTCCCCACGGTGGGCTTCATAAAGACCACATGCCTCCATAGATGGTGCTGGGAAGCCAAACGTGGCGCCATCTTGCTAAGTGTCCTCCATCCATCTCCGGGAAAGATGTTTCCGCGTGGCACTTCGTTTTCGTCATCCTGTACACACGGAAACGCTGTGTGTGGCCAGCGGGTCATTGTTGTTCCGTCCAGGTTTACCGAACAGCGCGCTCACTCTGTGACTCCCCAAAGCCCGTTTAATGATGATAAACTGAAGAACGGTCGCTACTGAAATGTCCACATCCCACGGAGAGCAAAGCCAGCTGCACACGTTAGTCACCGTCGCCGTGGTCTCCGTGCTTATCGCGTGTTTCAGGAAGCTGGAGGCGCGCAAGCAGCGCGTGGCGAAGACGGACTTGTTCGTCGGGATCCGCGCCAACCAGTGGCCCATCGTCTACCACCCCGACTACAACATCTCCTTCTTCGGGCTCGAGAAGCTGCACCCGTTCGACTCGAAGAAGTGGGGCAATGTCTTCCGCATCCTTGTCGGTAAGTCGTCTTCGGTGCTTTATATTCAACTCCTTCGCATTTAGAAGCGGGAATGCTCAAGGAGGAGACGATCACGACTCCACACGAAGCCACTCGCGACGACCTTCTCGTCATCCACACGCCGGCCTACCTCAACTCTCTGGAATGTCCCTGCAGCGTGGCCCACATGTTGGAGGTGCCCGCGGTGGCCTTCATCCCCAAATGCTTGTTGAACAGCCACATCCTTCACCCAATGCGTCTGCAGACCGGAGGTACGGTAGCAGCGGCGCGTCTCGCCTTGGACCGCAACTGGGCCATCAACATTGGTGGAGGATTCCACCACGCAAGGAGCGACAAGGGCGAAGGCTTCTGTCTCTACGCGGACATCTCCATCGCCCTCGAGATGCTTCTTACCGAGGGACTGATCAAGACGGCGATGATCGTGGACCTCGACGCGCATCAGGTGAGTATCCTCGGATGAATTGGGATCCTGAAAAGGCAAAATTGGCCAAAATTGAATTGAAACAAAAGGAGAAACTCGACAATTATCGCCTTATTTAAGGGTAATGGCCACGAACACGACTTCGGAGGCGACCAGCGGATCTACATCTTCGACATGTTCAACTACGAGATCTTCCCGCGGGACAACGCCGTCAAGACGAACATGAGCCGCTCTGTGCGCCTGCAGAGCTACACCGGCGGTACGGAGTATCTTCGGAAACTGAAGCAGGAGCTCCACACGGCGCTCGGCGAGTTCACGCCCGACCTGATGCTCTACAACGCGGGAACGGACTGCTTGAGCGAAGACCCGCTGGGCTGTTTGTCGCTCTCGCCGAAAGTACGTCTTCTAAACCGGCGAGCCGAGCGATTCGCTCTCTTGTAGGCCGTGATTCAGCGCGACGAAATCGTCTTCGAGATGGCCCGCGACAGCTTCGTGCCCATTGTCATGGTCACCAGCGGAGGATACCTTCCGAGCAGCGCTCAAGTGATCGCCGACTCGATCCTCAACCTCCACGCGAAGAAGCTTATCAAGTTGACGAACTAAAGGCCGCCGGTCGGTCTAGTGTAGTTACACTGTAGAAGACAGAGTCGGTCTAGATTTTTATTTGTACATACTCCAAATTGCGCCTACTGTATGACGGTGACTACCTCTGTACCAAAAAACCAATAAATCATTATTTTGACAAGTCCTGGATGTCAAGTAGTGTAGCTTCTCCGCTGCAGAAACCGCGAAAAAACACCGCAAAAGAGGCTTCTATGCTGTATTTACGAATTGCTGACCACAAGGCCCATGGGAACGTCGCTGTTTACCTTGCGTCAGTTGTGCGGTACCCGGTCTTCTTGGACTTTATGGTTCCCACCTGTCGGCCTTTTACGATTCTTTCTGTCTTTCGCCCTTCTTTCGACTCCTTCCGAGGTTAGTAAACAATACGCTTTCGTAACAAGGTATATAGCATAGATTACTCCAATAGATTTCATATGGTCCACGTTAAGTGCCGGTTCGAGATTTCCAAGGTGGAATAGGAGAAGTATCCTCTATTTTTCCGAGAGGTCATCGTTTCAATCTCCTCCCTTCGGGAGACAAAACTGCTTGCCTTTCATTTTTACCTAGTTCACACATCTCCCTCGCATCTCCATCTCCCCCGCCCCTTTGCTCCCAGGCACTGACAAATCCCAAGAATTTCAGGCAGCACATTTCTATGTAAGTGGGCCTATACCACTGGACGCTGAGTGAGTTCATCGTGTACCGTACACATAAGACCTCCTTATGCCGAAGAGCCAGCCGTCACAGCTTACTATTGCCCGAGTTCTTCCAAATATTTCTTAAACCTACTGTTTACCGAACGCCAAAGCGAACTGTTCCTGCAACGATTTGAGGTTCTGCCTCCTTTCGCGTTCTTTCGAAATTCGCAAGCACGAGGAAGCGGCGGTTGTTGTCGGAGTTTGCAGCACGCGGCGATATCATCGGAAATCAGCCGGTCGCCGGCGATGTCACCGCCGAGGTGGCTCGGCAGCTAGCGGCGAGGCGACCTGTCCACATACAGTGACGACACAGTCGCGGGCGGGAGCGAGGGAGAAGTTATTTGCAATCACAAGTCGCGCCCGCTTCTCGCGCTGTTTTTCGCCCACCACCACTCCGCGACTGTTTCAGAGCTGGAGCGCCGATGGATTCGACGCAGAATCCGGCCGAAGCCGAGAGGCTTCCGCTGTCGAAGAGCCACTCGACGCCGGCGACTTCTGGCCTCCGAGTCTCCGAGGTTAGTTTTTTTCGTCGCAGATTCGCCTATTTGAAAATGTTTTAGAACCCTTCACCGCCGAAGCCGAAGATCGTTCGCGCTCCGAGGTTCGTCCGTTGCTTCTCCGCTGTATTCTGACTCTTCCGTTCCAGTGTGCTCCAGGTCGCGGCCGGGAGGCTCCTTTCCACACCGACAGATGAACAACGGAACGCGGACTTCTATCGACGGATCCGACATGTTCAGCGAAGTGGAGGAGTCAACATCGACAGGTTGAAGAAGAAGCTCTCGACAGGCCCGGCATCTACCCCGGACGTCGAAATGGCGGAGACTCCTTCCGGAATCGAAATGTCTACGAGACTGGTAAGTCTGCAGATTTGCAAAGGCAATCTAAGAAAACGCAGCTGATCTGTCTAGTCTCAAACTGTGCAAATGTGCGAAAACGTCTATTGTCTGTCTAGCTGTCTAGAATGCCTGAACTGTCTAGTGTAGATATCCAAACAGATTCTCCGTCAAAATTGTCCTCTGGTGATATCTTGACCTAACACAGTACAGGTTAAGAACGCCAGATCATGTTCTTGGGTAGGTCATGTCTACCTTGCTGTTTCGTAAAAACGTGTCCACAATGACTAATTGCCTTCGGTTGTGTTGACTGTTATAACTAGTTTTATCTCATAAAACAACCGACATGAGTAATTGTTTTCTTTTTAGTTCCGCGGAGTCCAGCGTTCGTTGTCCACGGACAGCCGCAAAGCCAACTCCACAAGATGGCCGTCCGATGCACACCTGCGAAGTCGCCCAAATGCGATACGAGTGGTCGCCGGCGACGTTTACAAGAAGGCCACCGGATTCCGCCTGAACTCCATCCGCAAGTATGAAACGGAGATCAGCTTCGAGGCATCTTCACCCCAACCAGAAGACGACAAGACTTCTCTGGACGTCGCTCGATCGCTGCCGATCACCCTTCCGGGCACTTCTGCGAGAAGCGATCTGGAAACCATCGAGGAGGACGAGCTGGCAGATCGCGAAGCTCAGGAAGATCAAGCTGCAAGGACCGCCGCGTCTCCAGTCAAGTCCCAATCCATGGACCCGCATATGTCCTCAGCGGAAAGGCGGAAAAACTTCAAGGAGCAGAGGAAGCTTAGAGGGGTCGCCACAGAAGTATGACTAGTTCCACGAATCACTCCTAAAATTAGCATTTTAGCATATAAGTACTGCAGACGAACCTGTCGCGGAGATACCCCTTATTCGGCCCAGCACACTAGATCTGCGCCCTGACGCCGAATTCAAAAGAGCTGTACATCTAGAAGATCTATTCAAAAGATCTACACCCTCCGATCCCGTGATTATCATTGACAAAGGTAAGACTAACAAGGATTTCTTGACAAAACTATATATTGTAGGCGGTGACTTAGATGAAGCGCTAACAGAACGATCTTCCCCAGAAGTTGTGGTCCCCGATATCAACGTCACCTATTTCGGCGATGGAGGAGAACTGTTCTTCGACGAGTCGAAGGTGAGCGAAGAACAGCTCCTCTCCGACATAGAAGAAGCTCTCGACGAAGACGAGGACAAGGAGAACGTAGGGTTCCGTGAGCCAGATGATATGCAGCTCACCTTGAGACGTCGTTTTCCCGTTGACATTAGCGTAGGTCCTCCATTGTTGAACTCGTATTTCTACATTTTCTTCTTCTTCAGGGAGGCGCGGTTCCGACGATCCAGGTCTGCGACGAACATGGCGCCATCGAGAGCGACCGAAGAGGCGCGGAGGAGAGCGTGGACTTCGTCTTCTCGAGGAGAACCGACGCTACCGTAAGAAGGAAGATTGTAGGTCGTCTCTCCACATCCTCTTCTGATCCATCGTGTTTCTAGAGCATGAAGCGGCAGGATGGCGTAGACGAAGAGAGGAAACAGGACCGACAGCCCTTCAAGGGATTCTTCCAGCGGAGACTGACCCAACGACTGGTCAAGAAGGAAAGCGAAGATCTCCGAGAAGCCGAAGAAGCGCCCATTCCCTACGGTAATCGGTCATCACCTTCAACGTACCACTGAAAGTCGTAATTTCAGTGCAGCCCTTTGCGCCTTCCGTTACAATGAGAACGCAGAGGGTAGCGTTTCACAAGGAGGAAGAAATACGAATTGAACAGGAGCCATCTACCCGACAACGGATTCCCATGGGCGGCTTTCAAGGAGTCAAGATCCGGGGAGCCAAATTCCATGGACCTGAGCCACCCTCAGTTGAGCCTCCAGCGATAAGGAAGCAAAGCCGCAGCAGTATCTTCCGACGAAAAATGAAAACGATGAAGCAGGCAGTGACCTCCGCCGTGAAGTCGCTACTCGGCGTAAAGGATTTGGACCAGGTAATAGAGTGCTAGAGATGCTAAATTTACGGACCGGAGGGTTTTATGAGCTCATTTCTTCTTCTTGCTTCTTCTTAAATGAAAAAGAAGGAGAACAAATGGGCCATAACACCGTTTGGGTCCTAAATTTACCATTTCTACTAGAGCTCCTGAGTGCTTTGCCCACCCGCTCCCGCATAGGCCCTGGTCGTGAACAGCAAAAGGCGCCGGAGATACACGAGGCAAGGAGTACTGTACGAGGAAGAGGACGAGGAGGATACCACCTCCATCGGAGAAGCAGCTCCCTTCGAGCAGAAGATGGAGGATCTCGACTACAGGCCCCTGTTCACTTGGTGGGTGACCTCAGTGCAGCTGATCATCGGCGTCCTTGCACTCATCATCTATGGCTTCGGACCCGTGGCCCTTTCCCGCGTCGAGGAGACGAAGTATGTGTACCACGTCAGCGGCTCCTACCGGCTCATCACCGTCTTCGACCACCCTAACTTGTGGTTTGGGCCAGCTTTCGTAAGTCAATTTTACATTCTACTCGATCTCATGACCCCTTCTTCAGGCGGACCTGGTCCACGCGGGAGCGAAGTATGCGCCTTGCATGCGTCGGGACAAGAAGATCTTCGCGCAGATTGCCCAGGAGCGGGCCTCCGAGCGCCAAACGGGCTGCTGCGTGATGAACGACCGTTCTGGGTGCTTCCAAACGTCGCCGGACTCCGGAGAGTGCGCCACGGGCTTCGCGGTCATGCACCACTGGAACAGCTCTGGCAAGGGCTTCAACGATCGGCGTTCTGGACCCGTCTGCGGCCTAGATCCTCGAGTGTGCCGGGACCCTCCTTACCAACAGATCCTCTGGCCCGATGACATCACCCAGTGGCCGATATGTCGCAGGAACTCCTCCACCGAAGGCATCCGCCACATGAACTGCGAGGTCACCGGGAGGCCCTGCTGCATCCAGATGCAGGGCCAGTGCCGCATCACTACTCGGGAGTACTGCGAGTTCGTCAACGGTTACTACCACGAGGAGGCGCTCCTATGTTCACAGGTAGGTCTTCTTCGCCATCGGCTTGTGGACTAGAGGAACGTCCCATACGGATAAGAAGCGAATTTCTCAGCTCTTCATCGGATTCATTTCTAGGTGAACTGCCTGCAAGAAGTATGTGGGATGATCCCGTTCCTCGACAAGGACTCGCCCAACCAGCTGTACCGCTTCTTCACGCCGATCTTCATCCACGCGGGCATCGTGGGCCTGGCTGCGACCCTCTTCATCCAGCTGATCTTCATGACCAGCGTGGAGAAGATGATAGGCTGGAAGAAGACCGCAGTCATCTACTTGTGCTCTGGACTTGGAGGATACCTCGCCAGTGCCGTCTTCGTTCCCTACATGGCAAGTTTTAAGCTCCTTCTTCAATAGGGATCGAGGACCATAGTGAGGGTAGGAACGGATGAAATTAAGGAGACTTCAAAGAAGAGTATAGAACTTCTAATCAAAGAGCGTTTCAGCCAGAGGTTGGACCAGCTGGATCTCAAGGCGGGCTCCTTGGGACGCTCATCGTTGACGGCTACTACAACTGGTAAGCACCGATGATCGTTCTCCTTTAACTCCGTTTTTTGTAGGGACTTCACTCAAAACAAATGGAAACAAGTCAAGAACCTCATTGTCGCGACAAGTCTCTTCTTAGCCGTTGGATTTCTTCCGTGGGTCGACAACTACGCCCAGTGGTTCGGATTCCTCTACGGTATCCTTTTCTCCATAGGTAAGGGTTCATTCCTCGAAAACTGGGCGTTGGCTAGGATCTGGAAAGCAAAATTCGACGCTTCGCCATTTCAGTCCTTCTTTCGCCGTTCGAGTTCCCGAACGAGCCGGACCGTCGGTTCCCTTCGCTGGGACGAATAGCCGGCGTCTCCTTCGCCATCGCCGCCCTAATCCTCCTGACGGGCTTTCTGCTGGCCATGTTCTTCTGGGAGATGTTCGAGATACCCGCCTTCTTCCAGTACTTCAACTGCCTCCCCCTCATCGAGTACGCCATCGAGCACACGTGCGACAACAAAGGCGTCGAACTCAAGAACTGGCTGCCAATCTAACTCCATGGATCTCGTGCCTTCTACTTATCTGTGATCAGTGAAAAGTCAAAACACTTCTAAATTGTAATAAGTTAGGATAAATGTAAAGTAGTTCCCCTTGATGGAGTCTTTGGAGAGCTTCTGGGCTACGGTAGGTCTTGTGTACTAGGGGGTATGGACCGAATTCTTTGAAACACACTGCAGATCAAAGCACAATCATCTCAAGTAGGCCACGCATTCCTGAAAATAAACCACCCACGGGAGCATCGTTTGTCACCTGTCACCTCCTTGCAACCACCCCGGAAGCCCACTGTACTGTACGATGGACGCACCCGAAGTGCGTCACTCCTGTGTATTGTCCTTCCGATTTCGTGCCGCGCACATCTCAATCGCCCTGATCTCGGAGTAGTGCTTCGAAACCGGGTCACGGACGCCCTGACTCGCGCAATCTCGCGGCAAACTGAGCGCTCTACTTCCAGCGATGGGCTGTTTCGCGTTTTTACGCCGACTCCTCCGGCCCCTACTTGGCTGGGCCTTCGGCCTCACCGTCCTGCTCACCGCCATCTTCGGCAACTACATCATCACGCTCTTCCTCCCGCTCGTGCTCCTTGACAAGCATGTCCACTGGCGCCGGCTCATGGACCGCGCCATCAGCTTCTGGATGATGATTCCTATGGTGAGTCCCTCGAGAAGACTTCTTGTGCTTCAGTGGCATCGATTAGAAGCCCAAGTAGTTGTTGGGATTCCTCAGAAGATGACCAATACCTTAATTTCCAATTAACAAAGGTTATTAGATTCTTATCCTACTTCTTTTAGACCTTCCTGGAGTTCATCTTCGGCGTGCGCTACCGCGTCACCGGGGACTTCGTCGACTTCGAGAAGCCGGCGCTCATCATCATGAACCACCGGACGCGCCTCGACTGGATGTACCTCTGGTCGGCGCTGTTCAAGATGAACCCATGGCTGCTCACCTCCAGCAAGATCTCCCTCAAGGAGCAGCTGAAGAGTCTCCCTGGAGCTGGTAGGTATCGGCGTGATTGGTCTCTCTGAATCTCCTTCTTTAGGCTTCGGCATGGCCGCCAGTCAGTTCATCTTCCTGCAACGGAACGTGGAAGAAGACAAGCAGCGCCTCACCGAGGCCGTCGAGTACTACACCGGAGTCGGCGGCACTTACCAGGTTGGAACAAGGCGCGCAGAACCCGGTAATGAAAGGCTTCAGCGCGCTTCAGATTCTGCTGTTTCCCGAGGGGACCGATAAGTCGCCGTGGACGACCAAGAAGAGCGACGCGTTCGCCAAGAAGAACGGCTTCCGCGCCCTCAAGCACGTCATCTACCCGCGGACGGCCGGCTTCCTCCACCTGCTGGAGAAGATGCGGAAGGAGGAGTACATCTCCTACGTGTACGACGTCACGGTCGCCTACCCGACCAACGTGGTGCAGTCCGAAGTAGATCTGGTCCTGCGCGGGAGGACGCCCGACGACGTCCACTTCGACTTCCGCCGCATCGACATCGCCGACGTGCCCAAGTCCGAGGCCGAGCTCAACAAGTGGCTGAATGAGTGAGTAGGAGCCACATTCCTTCTCATCTTCTTGACTCTTCAGAATCTGGGTCGCGAAGGACGAACGCCTCGACAGGTACTACAGCCAACCGAAGGGAAAGAGGAAGTTCGTTCCCAGCGGAGAAGGCCACGTTTGGGTATGTGATGCTCGTCCTAGAAGGTCCTTCTTGACGATGACAGTTTCTTGTAGGAGCGCATGGACCCGAAGCAGACCTTCGCCAAGATATTCGCCTTCTGCTTCTGGGTCTTCGTGGTCACCGTCTGGAGCTACCACATGTTCTTCCTCCGCTTCGTCCAAGTACCGTTCCCTCGCCGTGATAGAATAAATCCCCTTGGTTTCAGATCGGCTTCACCTACTTCTTCCTCACGAGCGCCTTCCTGAACTGGAGGTACGGCGGCATCGATCGCATGGTCTACGGCCGCTTCGCCAGCTGGCGGGAGAGGCTCTCCTCCCGGATCGTCTAGGTCTTTGCTGGAAGAGCACCTTCGGACGAGCATTCCTTTGTGTCTTCGCCCATTCGGAGCGCCATAAATTCCCTCTAGTCGACAGTCGGCTGGCCAGCAGCAAGGTCGCGCGCGCGCGTTCTTTGTCTTCCGGCTGGTGATATCGAGGAGGCGCCCTCGCGATCTCGTGATAAGAGCGGCGCCGCCTCGTCCTAGGAGGGGGAGACAGCATAGTAGACAGACAAGGAGACAGAGACAACATAGTAGACAGACAAGGAGACATAGACAGGAGGAGTTGGAGTTTGGAGGATTTGAAATTGTGAGGAGTTCTAAAGCATGTTTTAGCTGCTGGGATCCATCCGAGATTGATGTGGCAAGACAAGAAGTGGGACCGTCTTCTGAAACATCATGACTAGGACAAGAGAAGGCCAATTGGAAAGGCTAGATGCAGACGAGCCCACGCGGAAGGAGAAGTTTGAAGTGTCCAACTATGGCGACGGAACGACCGTATCCAAGGATATCAACTGTAGACAATCGACCTTACCAAGAGTTCCCTTCACCAACTTATGAAGAAGACTTATACTGTAGCATTCAGGTTTACAGTCCCGTTCCGATATCGCCGATGTATTCCCGAAGATCCGATTTCGTGTCAACCCTTGGATTTGGCAACCCTCCTCGGGGATACGGTGTCCGATCATCTCAGCTCATGACTCAAGTGCCTTTTAATCCCCAATTAGCCACTCCACCGTACGGCGCGCATTGTGGACGACCGCCACCCGCCGCGTCTTCTTGCGGATCGGTTTCGCAAAAGAAACAATCGAGGACGACACGCGTTTCCGTGACCATAAATCGTCTCAGCGGGCGCCGACTCGGGTCAACGATGGGGACAAAGGGTGCGAGGAGATCAGAGGACGCGCCCAGATGGCCTCTCGAGGAGTAGCACCTCTCGTGGGAAACCTTTGTGTCCGGAGTCGCACCTTAGGCACCTGCGAAGACGAAGTCGCACCTCCAGCGCTCGGAGATCGCACCCGCTCGACCGTGGGAAAGCCATAAACACGGGGTACGGTAGCATTTACGAAAATCGGAGGTTAGCAGGTCCGGAGAGAAGGAGGTGTTTGTGGTCCCTTTAGGGCCTAGAATGCTCTGAAATGTTGTTTGGATACAGTTTTTGTGGAGAGATGACGAGTAGGCGCAATTGAAGTTTGAATAAATGGACAGAAGAAGAAGATTCGAAACGAAAAATCTCGAAAAAACCGAAACATTTGATTTCAAGAGCATCGTAATGAATATTCGGCTACTTTTAGGTATCAGTGCCAGTAAGGAAGAAGTTATCTCTGATACAACATGAAAAGTTCCAATAACGATGATCAAGATGTAGGACAGGATAAGTTTAGAGCAAACACGTGCCAAGTGCTCCAGGATCGTCCTGCAGACTTGTGATTCTGCTGTCTGCAGACATGTCTCTCCATTTTAGTCTCGTCTAGCCTGCCCAGTCTAGACAGCTTTAATGTCTTTTCCTCGTTTTGCCTTGTATTGTTCCTGCCTTTTGTTTCTGTTCCCTATCCTAAGAACACCTCTAGGGTCTGGAACCTAGACCGGTCCCTCTGCTGTCTCTAGTCCTGTACATATCTCCCCATCTCTACTCCTGTCTGTCTCCTTGCATTCGAGGTCTTTGGTCCTCTAGGCTCACCTGCCCCGACCTCGCGGCCCTTCCCGGGTTTCCCACGAGTCGCCACCGGAAGCGAGAGGATCGTCGCGCCTCTAAAGTGCACGACGGCCATGTTGCGACGTTGAGACGCGTCCGTCGACGCTCCTTTGTCTGCGGCGACGCTCGAGGCGTCCGTCGGCTCCTCACGGCTTGCGCGATGATGAATTGGCGACGGCCGACGCGCACAAGAAGTACCGAGTTGCAATTCGCGCGAAAGTTCACGGGAAAGGGCGCGTCTGATCGTCCCGACGTCGATCGATCGGCTGGAGGCTCGGAAGAATCGATCCGATGGGCCGAGGTGGTGCTTCTTCAGTCATGGGTTTTTATGGTATGGACGTTGACGTTCCTTTCAACGGTCAACGGTTTTTTAATGGAATGAAATCAGCTTTCATGGAGTCCAGAGGCTCGGACTAGAAGTTTGGGTGTTCTGGAATAGAATTTGGAAGGTTCTGGAATTCGAGGGTCAGACTTTAGCGAATTGGATAGAACAATGTCGAATGGAAGTTAAATTCCTAGCATTCGCTTGGAATATGTCCCTTTTCGACCCCTACACCTCAGAGGCTCCGCTCCTCACAACGATCAACAAGGAGGAATCTCTTTCGGCCTCGCTTTGACCTTCTGTCAGGTGACAACAAGGCTTTAAAGTCGGATTTTATGTCTTCTCGCCCCTCATGGGACCAAAGCAGAGGAGGCACCACCGACGTCTTTTTTTCCTTTTGTACAACAATAACTTTCATCACAAGACGTCCAGGAGAAGAACCGGGCCTTCCCTCTAGTGAGGCTGTTTCAAACTTAAGATCAAGTTCTAGCAGAGTTAAAATGTCGTTTCCTGTCCCTTGGAGGTTGTTGGACCTTCTTGTGCTAAAGAAGACCTCTATAGGACCATATGCATCGAGAAGAATGATCATCCAATGGGACTGTTTCAAACTCTCCTCACATTTCCCGTGTCTTCCCCTTACCGTACCCCTTGCCCACACTGTCCCCTGCTTAAAGGGACAGTCCGGTCAGAAAAAGTTGGCAACTTTT
>AZBX01000350.1:0-17008 GCA_000757755.1 Steinernema glaseri
CATACAGTATACCTTCCGAGGCGGATGCTCGCCCAGGCCTGCACCACACGCGCGGAATTTGTCATTATGGATTACAGTATTGGTATGCTAGGTATCATGTTGTTCGTTGTAGGAGCCACCGTGTCAGTGTCTTTACGAATGGGAGTCTTTGGGAGCCCTTCCTCTAGAGATAGACGAAATCCATGTCTTTACATGGAGTCAATGTCGCTACGAATGAGCGGAAGCCTTCCCTGTACATGTAGAGGAGGTCCTCAGATTCTGCCAAGAATTGGAGCTGCATTTCGCATAGTTTATTTGCCCTATTACAGTACGGAAGATTAATAAAAGTCGTAGCCACCCGGTGCTTTGAACTCCACTTGGTCAAACGGCGTGCCAGCAAGAAGTTTCGGCCCCGGAAGCTCTCCATAGGCGTCCACATCGATGACTTCGTTGGCCTTCAATGCGCGTCTTCTGACAATCTCGTACATGCAGAAGTAACCGGCTGGCTGAGTGCTGAGGTAAAACTTGTGAGCGACAAGTTCGGGCCTTTTAACCAGCTCCGCGACATCTCCTGCACCGAAGACGCACGATTCTGCCGCGAATCTTCCTTAGACGAACAATGATATTTTGATCGCCAAGAACTTGCACTTACCAAAGCACTTATACCCGAGCTTACGGTAGTTCCTCGTATGCCACACTTGATATCGAGAGATGTAGTACTTCTCGGGGACAAAAAGACTGTATCGTTGTTCTTTCACCAGCGGCTTGCTCTCATTGGTGCCGTGTTCCTTGTCCCACTCCCCCGTCAACTTATCTTTCCATAATTGTGCATTGAATCCTCCAGGCATCTCTATCATTCCAGGGTTTCCAGCAATTGTTGTCCAGAAGGTCTCGTCCGGACACAGGGCTTGTTTGAGGTATTCGTACAGTTCCTGCACCTTTGGATTGTGAACCATGAAGTTGGCCGATTCACGGGAGAACGTAGCTGACAAACTTGACTTCCAGAGCGGTAGAGGAGGCGAGCCATGCTTTAAAAGGCTGTTCGTATAATGACAATTTCTTTCACCTTACGCCGTATCTACTGTTAGGGAGGTCATGAATCCCAGCGTTGAATGATCCGTTCAACTTCTTGAATATTCTCACCATTTCGAGATTTGTCTTAAGTGGAAGATCAACACCGCTGAGATACTAAAACAAGTGACCAGATTGCGTGTGAGATAAGGTCTGTAAGCACTACCTGATAGTACTTCCAGTCATCTCTAAGTCGGACCAAATATTCCACACAGGCATATACCCCCTGGAGGACGGAAAATCCACACCAGTGCACCTTTGGCATAATCTATGAATAAATCCACTACACTCTTCCTGACACTATGAACTAACCATGACAAATATGTTAGGGAAGCACTCTCCCAACAGGAACATCTGTCTTTTGAACTCGTCATCTGCGCCCTCGTCCACAGCCACGCAGAATTGATTTTGTGGTTGGTAAATACTGCTCAGAAGGAACAGCACCTGGAAGCAGTGGTAGACCCACCTATTCTCTATTTTAACCGTTGTTCACGATGGTAATCCTTCCTTAGATTTCATTATACCTATTTCTCATTATATCTAGGAACTACTGGCACATTTTTCCCTAACTATTGAGCTTTTTACATGTCATACCTGAACGGCGTTGCTGTGCACAAGCAAACTGTAGGCAAGTGGGTATTCGAATTCTTCTTGAGACATGGGTTCAGTCACAAACGCGAACGTCTCTTTTATTGCGTGACAGCTGAAACGCGACCTGAGCGGGGTACAACGGATACCGGACTTGCATAGCTGGATTTGCTCCAAAGATATTCCAGTACTGAATGTCGTCGAAAACCCACTTCTGTGCTTTCCGCAGTTTCGCGCCGAACCCCTGTGAAGGCGAAGCGAGCTCATCGCACTGGACGTGTTCGCGGTATCCTGGTATCGAATTAATCGTCATATCAAGCCTTTTCCTTAGAATGTCGTAGTTCGTTGTTTCCAATGTGACGGTCGGGGCCATTAATGCTTCTGTGAGAGGAGGGGGGTTTACCCGTTTATGGGATCCCCTAAAATAAAAAGATTATGTTGTTCCTCTCTGACGAGAACATACTTGTACAGGGATAATACAATAAATCCAGAAACGCCTAAAAATAACAGAAGCATTCCATTTTTCAAGTGGAATACGAAAGACATATCTGGTTTAGTGTGACAGGGAGGGTGTGCTTTTGCACACAAGTACCTGAAAGCAGTCTCTTGCCATATGAATGAAAATCTTCGCGAGGGCTATCGGTGCTTTTATGAGTGGATGGGTTGCTTTGTTTATGGAGCAGTTTCAGGATTCTTTAAAGCAAATCACTAAACCACAGCAAGACACTTAAAATGAGACACTAGTATTCTTCGTTTTGACGTACGTCGCAACAAAGCACGGTGACCCTTAGAGACAATAAATGTTGTGCTTCTAATCGATGTGCTGGAAGTGGGCGGTTTCCCATGCAAAACAAGGATTAGAATTGTATATTGAACAGTGCGATGCCACGTTTAGTGAAAACAGTGATGGGCTCCTGTAACTGAGACAGTTGAAAGCGGATCAATATGTAGATAGGGCTATGTTAACCGTCTGGCTACCACTACAACAACATAGCAGCGGATTAACACACACTTCTCCCCATTTGGTTATTCTGGCCAACAATTAGCGTTAATTAACGAAAAAGACTCTCACTGGACAGTAAAATATATAAATCATCAGGATTTATATGATTCTTGAAAACAGCAGAAGTTTCTTTGGCTTGAGGGAGAGACTATGTTATGAGTCAACTTGCTACGGGATAAACATTGTTTGCTACTAAGCAGCTTTCTCTAACTCTACAAGTGCTTATAGATTATAAACAGATAAACATGACTAGTCAACGCAAGGTATAAAAATATAACAAAGTTACATCATATGATCGCACTATACTGTGATTCAGCCTTTTCAGAGGGAAACATGAGCGACAATGCTATAGGGATAACCAGTCTGACAATGCGGAGCTTTCGGCTCAAAATTTTGTGAAGGAGCTTTGCTTCGTTCGTTTACACGTAATGCTAGGAAGTATCAGATTCCGCTTAACTTTGCATTGCTTTTATAATGTGACTCACTCTATTGGTTTGTTCAGTAATGCAGTAGTGTCTACTTCAATCTGTAAAGTAGTAAACGATTATGTGGGTTTTTCTCTCCAGATGCTCTAAAACAATATAAGAGACTACGGCGAAGATGGGTTCCAACGCTCTAAGAGTGACTTTCATTTGATAGCACGAATCTCATTTTTTTTGCCTTAATAAAGCGACTTACTATTGCTGATCACCTTCAAAAGCGATGCTATACTTTGCACATATTTTTCCAATTTGTCCATTCTATCCCTTATATATTCAAAAGATCTTTCCGTAAGATTGAGTAGAAAAAGGACTCATTTGCATAAAAATGAATGAGCCTAAGTTTTCTAAGCGAGGACTTCCATCTGATGCCATACATTAAACATATTTTTACTGAATAAAGCGATGCGATTGCCACCTACAAGACCGATGCTACGCATTGCATATAGTGCATATATTAATATGACATATTTACTGACAATATTGCCTCCCTCTATCTAACACAAAAATGAACGGAACACAATTTCCCAACAGTAACTCTTCAGTTCAACCCATGCAGATGTATCCACTACAGTACTACCATCCAGTTCCTGCAGAAGGTCAAAAACATCGAATTGCGCTGCGCTCTAAAGTATTGGAGCATCAGATCAGTGCGATTTTGCAAATCGTCGGGACCATTCCAAGTGGATATCTCATCGGCAACATTTTTTTGGAAAAGCTCCGATCGGGGGACCGATGTAAAGTCCTACTATCGCTGATCGAAAACTGCGTGGAATTTCTCTCCTCCGTTATCCCAACTGACCTGCAGATCGTTTTCCACAACTATACAACCCATTTTGAGGTTGTGTCGAACTACCTCAATGCTCTTAGTCTGTGTCTTGGCTTTGTGGCGGGAGAGAGAAGAACTGTGGAGCACCCCACACGGGCTGATGCTTCGACTTCGACTGACGGAGAAGTAGAAACGAATAGCCAAGGACAACACGGCGAGGAAGGGTTGGAGGCGCATCACCTGGTCAATGATCTTATCGCCTTAGATGACGAAATTCTCAACCTCACGGCCGAGAAGCAAGATATGCAAAACGAGCTTATGAAAGTTCAACAGGAGGCGGAGTTGAAGATGAACCGCATGAAGTCCGACCTGGATGTTCTCAAAGGAGATAACAAGATGCTGGAAGAACTGCTTCTGAAGTCCAACGAGGAGAGAGAAACGGTCAAAGCAGCGCTTGAAGAAGAAAAACGCGCATTTCTAGCTTCAGTAAACTTTTTCGACGAGGAGGAATATTATGATCCTGTGCCTAAAAACGCTCGGTTTCGGCTTAACCCAAACTTCTACTGCGCCCAGGAGATTATCATCAATCCACACAACGGAAAACTCATCTACAACCGATCGAAGCACCCCCTTAACTACGAAGACACAAAGAAACTTCACGAGAACTTACAAGCAGTCATCGAGATTCAAGATATTCTTCGCATTTCGCGGAAGAGAACGTACAACCAGAGGATTTGTGGCTTTTTGGATCTGTCGGAGCTAAGTGATGAAGACTCAGAGAACGAACTTGATAGCTTGGACGATCAATCAAGCGAAGAATCGTATGAAGATTCCAATGTTGAGTGCGATGAATCCTTTCACGAATGTGCCTCCTGTGATAAAGAGTAGTAACAAAGTTTTCACGTGTGAAAAAGTTTCTAGAACACATAAGTGAGCAGATATATGGTGCAAAATAGTGCATAGGCTACGGATGGGAATTTTTTAGCAGTAAGGAACTTCAGTATATGGTTCTAAGTTTAGATCACTTATGGGACTTACACTGCTGCAAATTTGACAGTTCTTAACAAGTAAATTTGTAGATGTAATAAATTTTATGAAAGCTGTAAACAAAACTTGGCAACAACACAAACATTTGCGCTAGCACGTCGCCCACCCAACGCACATGAGTTATGCGAGGAAAACAATATGTTAATCAGTTATCGTTATTCGTCGCCATGGCCGGAGATCGCAAATCGGCACCAAAACACCGTTCGCACAAAGTCCGCATTTTATATACTATTCGGGGGGCTTTAAATTCCTCGTTGACATGGCAGACGACAAGAAAATATACAAGATCGTTGCTGCACTGGACATGTTCTAACTACAGGAATCTAATGAAGGTCACATGAAAGCGTATTGCTCATCTTTTGTTGAATCTTAATTATTCAATTTGCACTGCGTAGAAAACCATCCGAAAACCATCCACAAAAACGGTGAAGTCTCCAGAATTAAAAGTTTTGACGTTTGTAATGAAAAAAACTAATGAAAACAGCTTCTTGTGAGCAGTTCCTATCTTTAGATTAAATCCAGGCGTAGGATGAATATTCACATCATAAGTAATTACAGTCTACTCGGATACCCCGCAAAGAAATTAATCCTTACCATTATACATTATGTATACGTGGATTGTAAGAACATAGAAATAGAAAGAACATAGTTTCGACTACTTTAGGATTATCTCCGGGGTTCTATTATGCATAAGAGTGCCCTAAATGTTGGGCTCTGGTCTTGTCTAGTGTACTAGATCCGTTTCTTGTATTACCACAAACTTCGATTGTTCAAACTGCCCTTTCATAAGCGGTTGGTTGTTGGCGGCCGATAAACATAACATCTACGAACAAAGGCCTCTTTTCAAATAAAGAAGTACGCTTGTGGAAAACGGGGATATAAAAGAGCAAAGTTGAGGTTATCGATGACATAATGGCAGAAAACACATCTGTTTCTGAAGTACTAGCTTCCATGAATTACACAGAGACGTCAGCTGATGATCGCCTCATCGGTGTCTCGGTTATGTTCCTGGTAATGCACCATGCTAGTTTACTGTACCACTACAATGACCGATTTCAGTTCGGAAGTCTCAGTCTCTGCATCAACCTCTTTGTCATCTTCGGTGTTAAGCACTCGAAGTCGTTCGGCGACGTCTTCGGCATGATCTGCATCTCGCAGTGCTCGGCCAACTGTGGAAACGGGGGCGTCTTCGCCCTCCTCGTCGCTCCGATAACCCTCATGTTGGTGATCCTCCTAACGTCCTTATGAACTGTCTTCTTCCAGCAACCCCGCCTGGCACGTCACCTACTGGGGATCGCGATGTGGCCAGCTGCTTATACTCTTCTGGAACGCGGACCTTCTGTCCCACTTAGTCACTTCGGTCAATCGCTTTTGTATCATGTTTTTCCCTATGCAGTACTCTCACTACTTTACGAAGCGCGTGATGAAGATCTCAATCGCTATCGCTTGGACGATTTCCGCTTGTCAAGCGGCGCCCTACTTTAACTGTAGGACCAACCATGGTTGGCAATACTCGAGTCACGCTCTTCAGATGACTGCACTCTGCAACTGGACATGAAATCACAAACTTTCCAATTTCTGCTTACGCCGTGCACTCCCTACGTCGCTCTCTATTTCGACTGGTACTATAGTCTCTGTCTTATCAGCCTCATCACGATAACGGACCTTGTAACCTTGTGGAAGATCACACAAATGAAGGTGAGCACTTCTTTTCTTTTATGTCATACCTTCCTCCAGACAACCGCCGACGAAGACCGGAACCGTCGCCGTTCACGAGACCGGCGCTTCTTCTTCCAGACGATCACCCAAGGCACGATTATCATCACAGAGCTCACCTTCTACTTCTACATATCGACCCTCGTCAGCAACAAGTGGACGCAGTTCGCAATGACCACGTTTGCATGGATCCTAGCGCATACGTTGGATGGGTAAAGTTATGGTTATTGTAGGTGTCTAAAGAGATAGTTTTTAGCTTCACTGTGATCGTTTTCAACCGCGAGCTGCGATCTATTAAATGCAGTGTGGTTGTGACAACTTCTACGAGCACCACCATTGCTCATTCCAAGGTAACGAGTACGCTACAGAGTCATGTGGTCTCGGTACCCCGACACAGCGATGTAACGCAGTAGAGATTGGTCTTACAAGCTTAAAAATGATTCCTTATATGAATCTTTCAAACCTATCCCTCATTTAATGATCTAAGCAGCATCCAACACATTATTTGTAGCATTAAGCAACCTACCTTTACGTAAACCCATATATAAACTTGTTGTTGAACCCCAACTACACTTCTTTGTACTCCATTATCATAACCATACATGTAGTAATATAAATGATTCAATTACCATGGTGAGTGTGGCGTGTTTGTATTATAAAAGTCTCTCACTCCGGACATAGCTCGGTCCTCAGTCGTGTTTTTTCGCGCTGCGGTGAACAGCTCGGCCTCGATTATTTCCACATCAACGACGCATAAAAAATGTATGATATAGCTGTGGCGCAATAGTTTATCGACTCGTCAGGAGCGCGGACCTACGTGAACCAACATCAATCACCTTTTTTCTAATAGTTATTGACGGATCATGTTCACTGACTGCTACAGCTATAGGCTGATACCAAGTTCGCGCAGAAATCATAAAAATCCAACAAGGATTGCGCCAAATTTTCGCGTCGGGACCAGATAAATGCAATGCTAAACGGGAGGTTAAAGTGGCATCGTGTAGTATCGTACAAGTAACTATAGTATGGGTTAAACTACAATATAGTAATAGAAATATAAGGATAACCGACTTTTATTGGTGCAGACGAGCTGAACAAGATCTGGAACAAGCATTTCTTAAGAGTTTCAGCGGACGCGAAAGGGCTCGCCCATATTGTTTTGGCTTGGTTCGCGTTTTTCGGGTAATTTAACCGACGACGAGGGTGTTCGTGTGTTCGCTTTGTTGTTGCAATTAAAAATGCAAAAGGGCGTCTTGTCGAGGGGCAATCTATTCTTGGTCTCTTGTGTCACGCACTGAACTCTTTTGGCGGAGCACGTGGCGCTCCGGGCACACTACTTTCTGTATTTGATCTACTGGAACGTCATCGAGTTGTATACACACAATTTCGCTCTGTTATACGATGACGGAAAATTATTAAGCCAAATCTTTGCCGCTGTCTTCCTTCGATTCAGCTAGTTTGCGTGGTTTCATTGAAGCCTTTTGAAACCTTCATAAGTCATTTCATTTTCATTTTCGTTCCCGATCTCGGCCAAACCCTCCAACCAGAAATCATATTTCGTAATAATATTGTATAACCTGCCTTGTACAGCCGCCTCCTCAATCCCCCTTGTCACGCAAGTCAAACACTTAGTACCGTTCTTTCAAAAACAAAACATCTCCCCTAAGGCCCTTTTCAGATGTGTTTTTCGGCGAAAACTCGTATTTCGACAGCGACACATATAGGGCTGTTATGTCTGGGACGCCGTGCGGGCGATTCTCAAATATGAAATATTGTCGTTGTTTTCTGCGTTGTAAGCGCGACACAGATAATTGGAAATTCAATCATCAAAACAAACAACGGACAAGGTCAAAATTTTGGAAACGTGGTGAAGTCAGTTCACGGTTCTCTGGACAGGGATTACCTTTAACTGTCTCCCGTATTGTATTGAGTATTGCTAGTCAGTCAAACATTTTTATTTGCTGACTGTGAAACTAGCACCATATGTGAGGTAAGGACCGGAGAGATAAGTATAGGAGATGCTCGGGCAGATTCTCTAGATATTGGCATCGCATATAGAGATGCAGCTCTACTTTAAAGTATAACATAAACTATAATGATTTTAACCTTTCTTGCGTTGCCTTTTTCTGTGGTTTACCAGTTCACGAATTAAAGAAAACCGTGTCGTTCTGGCTATAAACGTTGTTCCGCGGTTAGGATTCAATTTAGTTCGTTCCCAATTGACCCAGCACCAATGGGATTAGCATTTCCGGCCCGCTAATGACATTTCCACTTGCACTAGATTCGTCGAAAGTTAGTCGTTCAATAGAGTCAAAGTTCAGGGATAGTTTTTTATATAGGAGCTATCCATTTGTATCGAACACACTTGTATCTTTTGTATCTTTACTTGTCCTTAAGAGAAAAGGATTAAGGTATTGATGATTATCTATCAATTTAATGCACAGTTCTAGCAAACATTACGAATATCTGAAATATCACAAATCATCGTTAAGATGGTTAATTCACGTCAACCATTGACTTAGGGTAACAATATCAACCTGTCGGAACTGTGGTCTACTATTACATCGTATTAGAATCTCTCCTAGTACCATTTAATCTATTCTAGAGTGTAGTGAGATCGATTATCCATTGTCCATGCATATCTTCCGTAGTATACGGCATATTTAGGGATGGGGTTTAGTGAATCTCGTACCACCCAAATAATAACGCCCTGAGCCGTTGTTTGTCAAATCACCCTGTGATTCCAAGAAGTTATCTGACGCATCGACGCTGCTGATCTCCCCTATTTCGGGCTGTGCAGAGTGACGGCGGCTCGTGCACCCCTTTATGGCCTATCTCCACGGGCCAGCATTGGATTAATTAGAATCCTCGGCTTCGCACTTAAGGGAGTGACTGACATACGTACGCTCAGGATCGCCGTTTGGGCCGCCCAAGAACACTCCAAACATTTTATTACTGCTGACTGCGCGTGTCTTCGGAAGCGCATAATGTCAATTGTATGTCCATGGCAAAGTGCAACCGTTGGAGTCCGGCGGGTGGATTAATTAAGTTTGAATCATTAGAGATCCAATTTTCTTGCCGCATCGATGAGACCAGACTTCCTTTGCTTAGAATTTGTGTTTGCCCTTTGGGTTTGTCCACATTTTTCGATATGACGTTCACATTCGGTAGAACTGATCGTACTCATCTGGAGCTATCCGGAAAACTCGATGAGTTCTGCGTATGGATAGAGGGGGAAGGGACGCACTTTGAGCGTGATTGTTTTTCAGCTTTGCAATCCTGTTGACATCCTGGTTCGTTTTGGGAATTGCTTCCGCAAACATTCGAATTGGAAATTTAATCCATCGTGTGAAGAAGATATTGATTCAATACATTTTTTGATAGATCTTGTAAGTCTTAGATTTTTTGTATCCTAGCTACGTGACAGCTAATTTTTTCTGGTTAAATGGCTAACATAAATGGTTATCTGATTACCTTTCACGACGTGGTCTTGGATTAGGAAGTCCAGGACCATATGTAGGGTGTTCCGTACGTTAAGTTCATACGGATCCATCCCAGCGAAGTATAGGTTGGAAAGAGCCACATAGGAGCTTTAGGGGCCGCAGCAATCATTAACAGTTTTTGAGGCCGTTTTGAAACCCTCCCCTTTGTCGCTCCAGCGCGAATCGCCGTCAACCGAGATGCAGGGTAGTCGCGTCGAGAGCATTTTTGATGTCTCTTTTCTTTCAATACAGTAGATAAGACACCCATTATCATCCGACGACAGTCTCCCACGCAGTAAGCGTGCATTCCTATTCTAAACGTCCTCGTGCGGTCAGGAATACTTTTGAAAACGATAATTGGCTAAAATAACTCCCTCAAGGCACCGAGTCTAGACACCTGCTGTCTGATAACCTTTACGCCTCCATTTTGAACAAACACTGAAGCCGTGCAAACTGCTAAGGACAACATAAGCCAGAAAAATTCCATAAAAATGGTATTTGTTCACTCAATATAAGACGCATTTCCCGAAGAACGTATCCCACGTGCTTTGCAAACTGATTCCCTAGAATACCTACACATATCAGGTTTACGGATGATCTTAGTCCATTTGCACCGTTTTAAGCTACAAATGCTCTAACATAAATGGGGACAATTTCACCTTCCACTATAATATTGGGTCCAATTAGAGGTCATGCCTTTGGAAAAGGGCAATGCTGCAATACAATGAAGCCGTAGGGGAAATCAAGCGATATAAAATGTGCCCGTCTCTCGCCATTTCAATAGAGTCTTTCTTGTGGTCTTTCTGAACTCTACCGTCCTTTCCTTTAGTCCAGATGATTTCTTCTCCACATTGTAACCACCTTTCTTAATCGCGCCAGGACTATGTTGCGCACCCTTTCCCTTCCAGTGCACGAACTCCGTTCTAAATGCCGCAGCGCTCCCTAGGACATTTAGAAGTGAGAAAAATAAATGGATGAAGTTCCCTGTGCGTCCGTGATTATTTCGCTATCACACACATAGGGCAGAGCAGTGGATGATAAGTGCCATGAAGTTCGTTGACCTTGGTCAACTATAGTGCATGTAAAAGTGGACCATGCCGTATGTGTGTTCCGAGATTTAAAAGCTTTTTGCGTGGCTAACCTTATTTATCCATTTAGTAATCAACCGTCATAGACCTGCTTAATTCTATAAATACACTCAGTGTTCTCATGGCAGAATTAAAAGCAGGCAAACGGAAATATGTTGCCCCTGCTTTTCTGAAGTTGTCATGTGCATGTGTTCGTGTTTTCTGTTCGTCACTAGTACACTTCCGTCTTTGTTTTCAGCACATAATTTCAACAACATGTTTCCGACACTCCATCCCATTTTTGGATCTACTTTCATTGGCATCTTCTATGGCATAAGCCATTAATTCAGGATGAGAATTAAGCTATGCTTGGCCCTAGAAGTGAATTCCCAGAGATATGCTCCTGCTACATATTCCATAGTTAGCACGATAAAGTTTATTTTCGGAGCGCGTATATACAATTTGTATCGAGCTACGGCAGGTTATGTGGACTCGATCAATGATTTTAACTGCAAATAGACCCTAACCCATTTACAGCAACACTAAATAATAGTGATTTAGTCAGAAATGACGTGATGGACATAAATATACACCAAGAACGGTCTGGTTACACAAGAGGGTCTCATCTAGTAGGTAGCTATGGCTGTAATGGCAGCTCATGACGGTGATGGTGGAGCTACAGCTGTGGAATTTAAATGCGCCGATAAGTTGCAATGGTCACATCCTGTTATGCTGGACTCTTCTCTACTGTTTCCTCTAAATCCTCCTCTAGCTACGCTGTTTTTCCGTTACACTTAAGAAGTAAGTGAAGTATCACTTCCTTTTCTGATGCCCCACTGACTATTCTTTCCGTTCTGTCCTATCCTGTCGCGTCTGCATTTCCCTTCTTTATGACCCTTTTTTGACGTGATTAATCTGGACGATGCAAATGGAAGCAAATGCGACTGTCTGCTCACTATGCCTGCAGCAATAACATGTTTACTGAAATGTTGAGCACCGCATCTTAAATGCATCTCAACCGTAATCGCGCACTTTGTTTCGACAAAGCCGATGATCTCTCGACTTTTGCATCGATCGTTCTGTCAAACGGAACTCTATTGTTAGAAAGGGCTTTTTCGTGGAATATCTGTTTTTTCCGTCGACAATTCTCGCGTGACAGCGACGGCGCTAGGCAATGATATCACAATGTTTATGCGGACTCGTGCGCTTAAGCTCAGTGCGCGTCGCAAGCCAGGGACTCTCTGATCATTCTTTAAATGCAAAGATATATCTGCGGTATATGCCGACGTCGGCTTCCACTAATGACATCGCACTTTTGTGCATTGACCAACGTTCGGCGGTCAGCTAAAATGTTATGTTGACCTTATGAGGGGAGACTCCACGATTGGTCGTGAACTTTTTGGTCGAAGGCTCAAAAAAACAGGAAATCCGTCCGTTCTTATTACTGGAATCACTTTAGGAAATCGTTGGAATCATGCTAACTTCCCAAAAACAACACTTTCCATTCTTTTGTGCGGATAACTGCTTTCCTGGTACTCGTCTCAAGGCATTTGTGGGCAGAATCTTTCCGTCCTTTTTGGCGTAAGCAAAATGACGAATTACTAAATGCTGCATTATTACAATAATCCCCTTGTAGATATTCTGTGCAAATATTATTACGTCGAAAGATGATCTATGTTAAAGGTCAAGCGCTCTTTTGGATCAGCAGGCCAAGAACAGTGTTTATCGGATTTCTGTAGTATGTTTGCATTGCGAGTATGTTCTCTGAAAAGCAACCCAGCTACTTTGGCGCTCATCGCAACAACGCATTATTGCTGATTGTGGGGCATCATGCATCTTGATTCTTAGATTTAGGGAAGACCTAGAGTGCGGTATGCGAAGACCCTGTCAGCAATGATGTACACCAAAGAACAATTTGTTTTCCACGTCGATTTGTTTCCTCATTCCTGAGGTTCCAGCATCACAACAGAGAATGCCCTTTTCATAGTTATAAACATATTTATACAGCAAATCGGCACATTTGTTGTACAATCAAACATAATATTGTTTCCGTGTGACTAGTGGTTTCTGGTCAGCGTTGTTAGTACAAATGGTACACATCCTTTACGGTTTTAGGAACATTCGAATGTTTTCCGTTTCAAGGCGGCCAGGTTGTCTTGGTTAGACGTAAAATCTCACTTTCCAAATCAAAAAAAAATTTAAAAAATCGTTTTCGGGAATATCTTCACATTCTAACTTATACTTATCCAGACAGACACACTCCTGTGACTAGAGGATTCTGGGCAGCGATATAACGCATCCATAACACGATATAACACAATACAACACATACAAATCCAGGCATAAAATCTACACCGCAAATCGATACAATAATGCGAAAGCTTCAAATTCGTGTTTTAAATTCCGGTCGTGGGATACGTTTCATTTCTTTTCCGGAAACATTCAGTTGCATATCCCCACACTCTAACTCATACTTATCCATGTGTAACGAACTCATTTTGCAAGAACGAAAGCCAAAATAGTCTTGGATAGGTTTTGTTGTTTTGGCTATTTTTTTCACTTGATTCTGTCCCGCGTACATTACACAACTTCTTCTGCTAAAGAAATAGGATTTATCTCGTGTGCTACTGGAATTGACTGCGTAAACTATGTCTTCGCGCAGACAAAACACCATGAGTCACTGTCCACCGTAATGGTAATACATAGCCATTACCCCAAGGGAATCCTTTCAGTTCCTTGTTCTTTCTACATGTTATTTGTGCGCAGCTGTTATTGGAAGAGAGTGCCTACGCGACGGTCGCTCGATTCACACAATGGACTCGCCACGCGTGTTTACGCCAGGACGAGCCGAGGTGTGACATTGCGAGTGGATATGACTCCGGCGCCCCCTCCTCGAAAGAGTGCGTCAACTGCACGGCAGCTATATTTAGACGCTAGTGCAGAAAAATATCGAATGTTTCCTTGTTTAAATGTGTGTAGTCGATATTCCATTCAGTGGCTTTTGAATGGATGAATAGAAATAAAATGAAGGCTTTGTGTACGAAGGAACCAGGTAGTGAATTCTTTGAAAATGTAATTGCAAGGGCAACTACTTCTGTTCTAGGAAAATCGGGTAGGTTCACAATATTTTGCTCCGCTAAAATATTACTACATACATAAATGTTCTATTGGTGAAAACAGGCCCATTTTCCTATTATTAGAGCATTATTGGAACGTTCCAGCTAAACACTTGGCAGCCCAACACCAAATAAATACTTCATCGGAAGCGGACGAACTTTTCAAATGTTTATCACATTGAATTATGTTTTATACATTTCACGTAGGCAGCTTTTCCATGCTTTTGAATTAGGCACAATTCTTTGATGTTGTGGTAGTGCTGTTGCGCGAATCTCTGGCAAGTTAGAATTGTAATGAAATGTAAGCCAGAATGTAACCTTGAATTGATTTCCTGTAGCGGTAGTTATAATACCGTTAACGAAAAAAGAAAGTCGTTAGAGCTTCAGTTCTATGAATTGTGATGCAATAGAGGATGCCAAGTGTTTGCCATTGCATTAGACTGCTCTCCAGTTTATGTTCTCATGTCCTCAGGCCGCCATCTCATGTTCCTCGATAGGTTCCTTCTTACCCTCCACCAAATAAAGGAGTCTATGAGAGAAGCCTTGTCTCTCGGCATTATGGCTATCGTTACAAACTGATGCAGGATTCCACTAAGATTTGCATTAAAAACAAGTTGGAATTCGCTGAAAAACGTTGCCTGAGAACATCGGTAATTTAAAACCATGGTGACTAGAAGAAAGTGGGAACCCTTTGCTAAAGTATTTTCTACTCTTTCGCAAAATTCTCAGAACAGCGGTGCACAGGAAACGCCCTTTTCTGGTCATGGAAAGCGCACTTGCATTAGTCGGCATCCATAATCTAAAACTGCACTTGCACCAACACCTAAATTAGGAAATCTGTCCTATTGCTTGGAATTTTTCAGCAACGAACCCGCGATACGTATAAGCATGAATGACGTGTTTTTGCAGGTTCTTGCAGCTAATGAATTGTTTGTTTAGTGCAAAAACAAAGGTGACAATTGTGCCTGTCTTAGAACATCTTCTTACTACTTGAACCGACTGTATTATATGTAACGAACTATGCGCAGAAATCGCTTCTCTGGATGTTGCTTGTTCTTCGTGCTTTTAGGCGTATTAAGACATCAATGTTTGCTTTGCGGAAAACGTCGCGACATTTCCTGTCCTTGCTATGGTCTAGACAACAATCCAATAATCTAGACAACGAAAATTCAGCGCAAAAAGAGTGTTCAACGAAAACAGTGACTTCCTACGCCCCTCTGAAAACAGCTCCTTAGAAAAAACACAGGATGGAATCCCGCGTTATGGACGGATTAGGTGCCTATCTTTTGTTCGAGTTGTTATTAATACCCTCTTTCGCCCCTTTTTAATGTCTCTGGGTGTGTCTTAGCGAACGGGAGCTATTTTTTGGCATCATATTTTGCGGATGGTTTCGTGGTTGTCGCGATTTTTTGGGCTTTAGTTTATGTGACGGTTGCCATAGCCAACCAGAATAAATTCATGTGATAAAAAGCATGACCTGTATATGGTAAAGGAGCAAAAGAAGCCATTCTACCATCAGCGGAGAACTCATTTTGGGTATTTCTGGTGCATAAATAAACATCTTGAACTTCTGTAGGAAGTTCTAGGTCCTCCATTCCTGTGGGACCTCTATTTTTGAGGTATCTTCTAACATTGACTTCCCTTGTATTTTTCATGCTTGTTTGTCCTAGGTACACTGTTGCTCGTTGACAATTGCAAGAAAAAAACGAATGTTCTTGCAAGAGTTGGCCAATTGTTCTGTTGCTCGGAAGTATGAGACAAATGCATTCAAAGTACAATTGCTCGTACATTCTATGTGGCCCATTTGTTATGACTAACTATAAGCAAGCTGGACAGCGTGTGCACTCATTGGCTTCAAATTAACAATGGAAATACGTCAGCTGCCTTTTCTATCTAACTGCGGTTGTTTTTCAAGTTTTTCTGGCTTCTTGGTGGGCACTGCACTCGGAACCAGCACCAAGCAAACCTATTAAACTGTTTTGAGTGCTTTACCGTCTCTCAAAATAAAAATGGGAAACTTCCTTCTCTATAAGGAGAAAACTCCTCCACATTGTATGTTGTTCACGTGGACACCCTAAGGACATGAGAGAACTAACATGCAAGTATGGAGGCTGTACGAATACTTCGGACTCACAGAGTCCGTTTCTTTTTTATGCAAGAGCAAGCTTTGCTAATTTCTCGATGGCTTCGTTAATGAGAACATCTATGAAAAACATCCACTGCCGATTCCTTATAAACCTTTATTTCAAGAGCAGGAGCTGCAGTAAAACTAATCGGATTCGCAAACCTTGCAACCTTTCAATGGCTTCGTTAACATTCATTCTCGTTAACATAATTTGCAAGGAGAGAAATCCACGAATAGTGGGAAATTTTCTTGATATGTTGATCTGCTAAAGTGAAATAGGAAAATCCGCTAAAGTGCCTGGGTTTGGAAAGCAGCCAAATTCGAATAATGCCACGTGTTCGCACCAGTACAAGATCGCTTTTCTCCTGACACGTTGGAAAGGTTGTTTTTTAAGTTTAGTAGGCTGACCTCGTCTATAAATACCAGGAAGTGTATTTAGTTGGCTTGTTCTCAACACGTTCTTGACATTAGTTTTGTTTATTCGGCTTATGGTTTGGTTTCTGGTCAGCCGTGCGTTGTGTTTATTATGTGATTGTTAGTCGAGTAAAAAATATATAAAAATATAG
>AZBX01000357.1:0-36089 GCA_000757755.1 Steinernema glaseri
CAAAGCTGTCGCATTCGTTAGATCCTCTTTGGGCGTTCGTAACCCTTCGTACATATTCTCCGTTATAGTGCGGTAGCAGAAGGTAACACTCGGGTCACTCGTGTTCTGTATCGGGCAGTCATCGAACTCCAGCCTCACCTTGAAGATATTCCAATCTCCGAGGGACTCGACGCGAACCGACTTGTTACTGCTTACATGGGCTTCATACCTAGAATTCAACCGTCATTACCGTATCCCATAGCGTTAATTATTCACCTGAGAGCAAATTCGCCTTGGAAATCGTAGGAAATCGGCTTCGTGAGCGACGAAGCAGCAGCCAAGAAGAGCGTCGGAAACAGCACCAACACACAACCGATCATTTAGAAACGTTTGACTGCGTAATGACAGTGGATTTGTAAAATGGAGACATTTCGACATTGTAGACACTTAAGGTCTCACTTGAGACTTTAGCCGCATGAACAGGAGTTTGGACTCTGAGGAACTCGCGAACTCGCGAAATGAACGAAAAACCCCAACACAATACAATACGCGGTCGGGGTTTACTACTTTCTGACTCCCGTCGCTCCCGACAACCCTCGTTTGTGCAACGACTATGGCGACTCGATGCACGGCGGAATGGGCATCAGTTCTTTGATTGACGAATACCATATTGGGTTGGTCGCCACGCTGAGCCGCCTGCTGTTCTCTCGAGATACGGCAGTAGCGTCGGCTATGGACGACGAGTTAGGCAGAGTGGTTCGGAAATGGATGGGTGGGAACACCGTCTCCATAGAAGATAAGCTCGACTTTCTCAATTGTGAAGCCCGCTTCGATGGCCATCTGTCAGGTTCTGAGGCTCATAGCATATGGACTCGTATGCGGCGCTCGACACGATTCTTTGTCAAGTTCTTCGGAAACTTTAAGTTCATCATGACCTCGAGGAACACTCTTGGGATTGTGCTTGGTGACTCGCCAAAAGTCATCGACTTATCGTCAGAGCATGCCGAGCTCCTTGAGGCAGGCGGTGAGGATAATGCACATTATGTGCCTAGCACAGAAGTGTAAGTCACAGGGGAAAGTGGTGGCCTCAGCGCGTCACTCTTATCTGTCGAATAGTTTTGTCCGGGCGGGACTGTACATCTCGTTCAGTTCCTACAGGTGGTTGCACAGGGCCCGGCTGAATCTCCACCTGGTTAACAAGACGAACCGACAGAGACCAGAGAACCGCTGCAGACGGTGTGATCATGAGGAAACTCTGCCTCACATCGTTAACCATTGCAGGCCATCCCTACGCCTCATTACTCGCCGACATAACGCCCTCCAAGACCGTCTTGTAAGAGCCATTCCCGCACTCCTGCCCCGCCGAAGAAGCAGCCGCGTCGTCACCAGCTGCCGCCCAATTGGACATCGCCCGAGCTCAAGACGCCTCCAGCGAAGCGCCGTTGCCAGAAAGCCACGCCCTCGCCTCGAGAAGCCGGGATCCCAACTACAGCAGCAGCAACTACTACTACGACTACAACTACAACTACTACAACGACGACGTCCAGGTACAAGAGCCTGTGATGAGGCTTCTCGATGGCAGTGATCCACGGATGGAATCCGGAGGTCCGCAGCGCCAGTAGTCTTCTTTCCCCTGATTCCACGCAGGGGTTTTCTCGTCTACTTGGCAGTTTTGTTGTATAACCATAAGGAATACCTATTTGTTCCGTTGTTGCTAATTATGGTTCACTTTAATAAAGACGTATCTGTTCTTATCAGCTTAATCTCTGATACCAGTGCTACGCTGAGACGTGCCGCCGTGTTTAGCCCCTGTTCCCGAGTACTCCGCCCAGCCTCCAGTGCCTTCTGCCTTATTTGGCGCACTGTGCTCCGTTTCCTGCCTTCGTTGCCGCGTGTCTTTAGGTTTTCTGTGCTTTGCTCCTGCTTTTTCGTGTCGCCGTGCCCTAGGGATTTGCGAAAATCGTTAACTCGATAGGTCGTGATTCCTTTGGCTTCCAAATTGAGTTGTTTGCGTTTTAATGAGCCGCGCTCCGGACTTAGCCTCGGCTATTTTCGAAAATCGTCTCGTTCTCGTCCAAATTTCGAAATCCCCGTGTTGACAGAGCACGTTGCGGTCTTCCGAACGTGTCTCTCGTGTGTTTAACCCTCCTAGGTGAAGCCCGCACCGATGAAGACGACCGCCACGACCACTACTACTTCGACGACGAGGATGTTGACCACTGCTGCGCACCATGAGACCCCGACAACGATGACAAAACCGATGCGACCAACGACAAGGACAGCGCCGAAACCGATGCCAGAGAACATTTCGAAACATTCCGAGAGAACCAATGCTAACAGAGTACTTTTAGGAAAAGCGATGCGACCAAGAACGCCTCCGAGGATTACTCCAATGACGACCGCCACCGCACGGGTACACCCAGGTTCCGCAAGGGCCTCCCAGGGCTCCGAAAGGGCTCCGACGGGGTGCGAAAGTCAATCTGGTAGTGCATCGAGGACAAGAGCACCCAAGTTCTCAATGACGATTTGGAATACGAAGCTCAAGAAGGAAAATGAGTCGAGATGGCGCGAGAAGAGCACGATGATGACGCCTCGAAGGGTTGAAGCGATCAAGCTGGACGGAGCATATGTATAGCGAGAGATATGGAAACGACGATGGAGTTGGTGGAATACCCAACGTGAAACCACTTGGACATAGACTACCTGACTTTGGAAACACCGATGTTGGAACCACCGGACGTAGACATCCTCCTAGGACCGACGAGAGGGCCGCGAAGGAATGGGTCAGGGGCAAATCTTTGTTCCTATCATCTACGACGAACACTGGAGACTAGCTTCCTTCGAGGTTCATGAAAAAACCATCCGGTATTACGACACCCAAGCCGGGCCGCTAACACTTGAACTCGAACGAAGGCTATTGGCGATCGCTCGGGCGCTGAGTTGCGACGCAACAAGTGTAGTTTGCATGCCAACGAGCTTCTTCCACCATCAGATTGATGGCTACAACTGTGGAGTCTATATGCTGATGCTCATTGAGCGTATCACGTATGGTACATCCTCCAAATCCATACTGGGGTTTTCTTGTTTACTAGTCAGTGTTCTGTTAACCATAAATACAATGTTTTGCTCCGTATTGTTGCTATGTATGGTTTGAATTTATAAAGACTAACTAATCTGTTCTTATCAGCTTAATCTCTCATTGAGACTTTAATGGATTTTACATGAGTTTAGACATGTTCGGTGTTTACACGGCGCGTGACTTACGGGCCGATTCCCGAGGTAAAATTATGTCCTAACTCGAAGCTTTTGGGTATGCTGAATCGCTAAAAATCGCTAAATCGCTGACCAAAAACTTGTTTATATGTAGTCAAATTACAACATTTACTTATTACGTATATTAACTATCAATATGATATACTTCGAATACAGCATTTTGTAATCGTCTCTGGACTATTCCATCTTCTCATATCTGACATTCAGGAAGGCAGCTCAGGGCGCAAAGTTTAAGGACCCTCTCGTTGTGGCAAAGGTTATGAATTTTCCACCACCGACAATAGCTACCATAATCCTTGCAGCGTACCACACGATTTGTCACCGTTTGTGTCGTCTCTTCCGTAGGGACTTTCTCGGTAGAGGTGGTCGTTGGAGCTTCTGTCGTGGTTGCGGTAGAAGGAGTTTCTGTTGTGCTAGTTGTTGTGGTAGTAGAGGGAGTCGTTGTAGTGGTACTGGTACTTGTGCTGGTCGTGGTGGTGGTAGGAGTTGATGTGGTGGTGGTTGCGGTCGACGAGGTGGTAGTAGGCGGAGTTGTAGGGGAGTCGGTGCTGCTGTGAGCCTTGTGGAAAGGAACAAGTGTGGAAATGGTTCTGTAGACCGAGGGGAATCTTGTTGGTCGTCCTGTAGGACGCACGATCGGCTGCGAAAACTGGGCGATTATTTCGTCGGCGACGACCTTTACAGCTTCGAAAGTCTCCTCGGCAGTCCCGAGGATCTCGTTCTCCGGAAGAAGGAACCCATTACCGAACAATGTGTTCTTTGGACGGAGTTCTACAAGATAGGCATATGGAATGTGGAGCGTTCCCTTTGCGTAATCGTGAGATGCTCCGGAAGCCTCATCTAGAATGCACATTACTCCTGTCAGTTGGAAAAACCGCCTTACACATAAGATCGGCTCCTGTGCCAACAGCGTATTTCGTCCCGTAAAGTTCGTGAAGAGCTCGTGTGGCCTTTAAAGCCAATGGACGAAGGGCAGTCGTGTAGTCCTGGGGGTAGGCCCGCTTGCGGTGGCCATAGGGGATAAGCCAGAGCTGGGAGTACGAGTGGAAACTAATGAATCCCTTCACGGGATTCTTTTCGAGAAACTCCTTGACGGCTCGGGATTCAGGTTCGCTGAAAGCGGCGGGTCCGTGGTACGTTTCTTGGCACGAGTCGGAACTGGATCCAGTCGCTGTAACCAATCGTGTAAATATTGGTCCATTTCACACTATTTTTACATACCTGCCCAGAACCAATCGAAGTTTCTGTTGAGGTCGACGCCGGCACAACAAAGAGTTTGGAAATGGTTCGAGCGACAGACCGCAGGCCGTCGGTTTTTGCGCCACATGCGGTTCTGTAAATGGTGCTATTGATGCCTTTTTAAATGTTGGTCTCTACCTTAGTATGAGTGTGATGATATCCATCGGGGTTCATGACGGGAAGTATGTACCAATCAATTCCATCCATTAGCTTTTGAACAGTGGCGTCCGAGTGGTACATGTTGATGAGGCGATCGATGATGTTCAAAGCCGTAGCTGGAGCAATCCACTCGCGTGCGTGGATTCCGGCGTCGATCCACATGGACACCTTCTTATCGCCTATCTTGTGTTTTCCACTCAACTTAACCACAATGAGGGAACGGTTTTCGTGGGTACGTCCGATCTCTGCGAGGCTGACGAGCTCAGGATGCTGACGTTGGAGTTCGTAAAGGTAGTCCTCGATAACAGGCCATGTGTTGTATTTGTCGAGTTGGAAACCCTCATTAAGCTGGTAAAGTGAAGGCATTTCCGGTGATTTTTCATTACGAATTGCTCTGAAAGTGTTTTAATACATCTAATCCCATGAATTTAACACTACTGTTCCAAGTCGTTAATGGCGACAATGTAGTCAAGCTGTTTGCTTTCCAAGTCGCGGATGAAGATCTCGGCATCTTCGGGAGATACGGTAACGTCCACAAGTGCACCTACATGAGAGGGCTCCTGCCAAAAATCGAGTTCGTAGGGCGACTGGACTCCGGAGAGGTCTCGAAGGTATTTGATGTTTTCGTCGTTTCGAGGTGTAATGCGGATAAGTTTGTAGCTAAAATCATAAAGTGTCCAGAGGCATTGTGATTCCAAGAAAGAGTCTGCTTGTTTCCCAATACTTCTTTATTGTTTTGGTTGCATTTTTTTCTTTTATTTGTGTCAACTGGGACGCATCCAAGAATAGTAGTAAGCTGAACTCAGGTAATGTGTAACTTATCAGTGGAAGTTCATAAAGCTAAGGGCATCGGGCTAGGTTTAAGTAGTAAACCCTAACGCTCAAACTTACTCTCTGTAACTCCTCGGGGCGCTGTCATCGTAGAATTTCCTCAAGTGGAGATCCACACCAAGCGAAGATCCGACCAAAAGCAGCAGCAGAAGGCAGGAGCTGAAGCGAACGGCCATCACCTTGATGACTGAAAGAACAAAAATGTCTGAGGACGGCGAGCGCGGGGACAAAGGGGCCGCCGTCGACACCCACTCGAAGGAGTGACCATTCGAGTGGCCGTCCGCCACGCGCCGTGAGTTTGAAAACGGAGAGACGACATCGAAGTGACGGACGCTCCGTTATATAGCCGGTGGAGGGTCATCGTGAGTCGCGAGATTTTTTGCGCTCGAGCAGCAGGTGAACGGGCGATGAATTGGACAAAGGGGTCTTCAAAGAAAATTCTGGGCTGAATGGACCTGTGAGTGTTACAAAACGCCCGATTTAGCAACTTTTGTTGGGAAGGCTGGCGTACATAGAAGAGAGAGCTAAAAGGTCATCACTGTGCCTAATGTCATAAATGTGCTAAATGTCATAAACGCTGTTTTTCTATTCGTAATGAAAATGTTTTGCCTACTGCGGAACACTCAACTTTGTCTTCTAATCTCTTTTTACTTGTTTCAGCGTCTTCGCACGTTTAACCTCCTCTGGCTTTGTTGACACGTCCTCACACCTTGCCGCGTCCCTTGCTCTCAACGGCTCAGCAAACAAATTGTTCACACATCCACGCGTATTAATCACGATTTCGGAACTTTTTCCCCGGGGAGAATTCCGTCTTCTTTTAGTAGCCAAATCCAACTGTCAATTATTTAATCCGACGCTGCTTCTGTTGAATTATTTGCGTACAGTCACTTGGCGCTCCATACTCTCTTGCCTGAGAAGGATCGCAACTTTTCAATCACACCAACATCAAATTAGCAGATCGTAACACTGTAACACGCGTTTTATGCGTGTAAACTAGTGTTTACGTTTTACACGTTTTTTCTACTGCCTTTGAACCACGAAACGATGAGTGTTGATTCCTTTTATTTATAGAGGCTCTTCGGATAGAAGGGGTGGGAGAATCCATAAGACTAGTCTCGTAGTGTTCCGCTGTGAGGATCGGATGGTCAGTACATGTAGCAAACCTTTTAACCGGAATAACGGGTAAATCGTCAAGTAATAAAATCGCTGAAAATACTCTGTAAATGCAAATAAACCAAGAAACTGTAATAACACGGGACCAAGTTAATGTTTTATTCATACCAAATACCAAACATAAAAGAACGGCAGTTATCCTAAGAGAGCGATAGCATGACAATAAAGATTTGTGGAATAGTCACTGTGGCTGCAGTAGGCATCTCCATTGGCGACAAATGTTGAGTTACCATTAGCACAGGCGACAAAAAATTCCTCTGCGAATTCGCTTTGCAACAACTTCTGGACTCCAAACTTTGCTTGGATCGGATCCGCAGATTCATTCATCGCCTAAATCTGGTAGCATGATTTTAACACATGCTCTACCTTTTCCATAATCGTCTTCCAGCGGTTTTGGGGACATTCGTGTTCATTTTCCGTCCTCAGTGGGGTCTCCAATACGAGACTTTCCTGAAGTTGAACTTCGCGCTTCCGACGTCCACATCCTCCGCAACCACCACAACAGCCACAGCATCCACCGCCTCCTCCTCCGAAGAGCCCCGGACACCCAGAGGCACTTTCCAAGGCGAGTAAGAGGACGACAAGGAATAGGGCACGACTTCGCAGGGTCATTTGAAACTGAAACTGTGGTACCTCAACCACTGTTCTTATACGCAGACAATTGACCTCGAAATTATTTCACTTTTAGGGTGCGCATTTCACAACGAAGGCGTTCACCCAATGCGTTGTTTTCGCCTTCCTGAATGACTCCAGTTCAGACGATTTTAGGGCGAAACGATCTAGGGCACTTCACGCCGGGTTGTAATTGAAGCTCCAGTCGATCTTCGTCCACTACTCACTTACACAATAAACCCTTTTGTAAAGTAGTCAATGGAAAAGATAGTCAAAAATGCCACAACCTACCTTTGTTGATGTTGCTGTTAATGTCCATAGTTCTGACGGAAGGCTGAACAGAAACTAACAATATTGTTCGAAAATCTCATGGCCAGAACTACAAGGGAAAACAAAGCAAAACATTTCTTTCCTACTTGTATGATACTTCTGCGTCAGACGAGAGAAGAAGCGGAGCCCACCCTTCGAATTACCGGCTGTTTTCACTTTTGCTCACTCATCGATTTCTAAAAAAACAATATAAAAGTGTTTTATAAGTCTAAGCCCTTCAAAATGCAACAACATGATTAGAAAATTTGTCATAAAACCGCAATTGAGGCGATCTAGAGGCAATAATGTTTAAAACACGTTTAAATAGTGTTCGGAACGATTTCAGGCAACCTTGTATGTAGAGATAAAGTGGGGTACAGTAGAATCAATTTAGGAGAACTGATGGAATATGCATTTTAAACGTAAAAACTGAACTGTTGAGCACATGCTTTTTAAGATCAAGCCTGTGTACAACAAAATCCTTCTCAAGTGTCTGTGTATCGTGCTCTCAAGCGGTGTTTGCTCTCCTCATTTTCGCCTTTTCCTCTTCCAAAGGGTGCCCTTCCGTGCGTTCGCAAACAACCTCCGAAGAGTTCTTTGTTTTGTGTTCGGGTTGTAATCGCCACCAGTCGCTCGCAGTATCCTCCGTTTTCGCTCCGGATTCTTCGGAGAACACCTGTCGTTTATCAGTTGAGGTTATTTATCACAGTAAGCGGTATCCCGCTCATCAATCTAGTGTCAATCCAGATCGGTAAACAGTCACGCCTTCTGATCCACTGACTGCCTTCCTCGTTGACACCCACACTCCATCCGCAAACAGATCAGTTCAATTAAACTCTAGACGCTGACGACAAACATCAGAATTTGATTCTAGGCGGTGAGAAGCGAAGACTACTAAATGACCTGAAACGGAGGAACATACACCCGCAGAGTGGATTGAACATATTAGAAGAACTGTCAGCAGAGTTGTTTGCAGACGGCCGAGGAAATGATCTTTGAATGATTGAAAAATAGGAGAAGAAGAGGTGCAAACAAGATATTAATAGCTAATTGTAATAGGTCGACAATAGAGATGAACGATTCAATGTTTATGGAATTATTCCATAACTTAAAAAGAGAAGGTTTACTGTTTTACGATTGTTCTTAAGATTTTCTTCAGCTTTATGTATTTGCACTTAATCTTAATCAATGTAAAAAGCCTTTAATTCAAATGTGTAGACAGAACACACGCCAAGGGATACTTCAACTGGATCAGCGAGGAGGGTTCCCGTCCCGTCGATAGTTCCTTTTTGTTTACCGAGAACGCCAAGGCCAAGAAGACTCTCTGGGTCAATCATATAATTGGAATATGGTGGACACTGTAGAAGGGCGGCGAATTTAGGGAAGGACGAATTTGAGACTTGTTTTGCTGTAGTTGGGACTCAAAGCATTTTTTTACGCAACTAGTGAAATAGGCGATTTAGTGCGTAAAACTGACAGGTAATAATTCCGAAAGAAACCTAGTAAATCGGAGATAAAAGGTCAATTCAATGATGAATCCTGTCGTGTTCAAGTGATCTCCCCGTTTCTATTTGCTTGCATATCTAACTCTATGTATTTCCAACAATTTTTTATAAGAAACCGTAGCATAAAGTGTGATAGTGATGACAAACGGAGAGTGAGAAGAAGAGAACGAGAACAGGACCGTCTTTCGTCATTGTCGCTGCTGCCGGAAGGTTAGAAAAGAAGCGCGAAGGAAGCGAAAAGGAGACAGGAGTGGAGAAGTACGGAAGAGTGGGAGGAAAGATGGCTCAGTCGCTGTTCTCTAGAGGGCCACTCAACACAGTAGAACTCAACACTCGCGCTCGTCATGTCATGTCGGGGCGGGAACGGGGTTAGAAAGCGACTCTCACCACGATGATGCGTATACGGTATTGTATATTTATATTAAAAAAGAAGAGAAACAACGAGAGTGGTGGTGATAGATGGAAGGGCGGTGGGGTGGAAACTATACAAAAGCTGGCGAGAGCTAATGGGAACTCGACGATGGGACTCGGCGTTCCGGATAGAGAGAGACGGAGTGGCACTCTGTACACGTCGGATGGGGGCCAAGGAAGGGATAACAATAAGACGGAAGGAGAAAGTAAGAAAGAGACGGCTGCTGCTGATGGAGATGAGAAACACAAAAAAGGAAAAATTTATTTTTGAGAATATGAGAAAGGACTAGACATGGTCAGCTTCTTCGGGAGCGACGCTTCACATCTCATCCTCGAGCACGTACACCTTGGGCGAGGCGCTCTTGCCGGTGACAACGGACGAACGGTGCTTCGCGCGGATCAAGTGCAGCGAGCTCTCGGCCTGGTCGGCGCGGCCCTCGGCGTCCTCCAGCTCGTGCTGGTATCGGCGGACTCGTTGCAGGTGTTGCATGGTCAGAGATTCCTAAGCGACAGGGTTACGGTATCCGTTAGTGCGGAGGATGCGACACGCTTGAGTGGACTTTAGAAGGCACGGAAAATGGTGAAAAATAAGATGGTAGTAACTTAAAAAGTCCTAAAGACTTACGGCCTCGCTGAGCTGACGCTTCTGGATGTTCATCTTCTCGAGAAGACGGTCGGCGGTGTCCTGAGCCATGACGAAGTTCTTGTGCTCCTCGTCGACGACCATCTGGATCTCCTTGATGCGGCGGTCCTTCTTGCGCAGAGCGTTCTGGGTCTCCTTGTGGCGGCGGGTCTCCTCGTCGAGGGCGGTTTCCAAATCGCGGATGCGGGTCTCGAGCTTGGCGATGACGCGCTTTCCTCCGAGAAGGGCGGCGGCTTCGGCTTCCTGGATCTGGACCTGGAGCTGCTTGACCTGCTCCTCGAGCGACTTGCGGAGAGCGTCGATCTTCATCGAGTGCTCCTGCTCCTCGTGGAGCTGCTCCACAGCGCGAGCGGCATCGGCGAGAGCGCGGTTGGCGCGCTCGTCGGCGGCGTGGAGTTCCTTGGTGGCCTCGTCGAGGTCGGCCTGGGCGGTGGACAGTTCGGTCTCCAGCTTGTTCTTGATGGCAGTGAGGTTGTTGTTGATGGAGGTGAGGTCGGAGATGCGTCCGTTGGCTTCCTCAAGATCGCATTCGGCCTGTTTGCGGGCGCGGATAGCGTTGTCCAAGGCGGTCTTGCACTCTTCCAGTTCGGCGGAGAGGGCAGAAACCTTGCGCTGGGCAAGAGCGTACTAAACAGAAGAGTACACCTAGCCTCTTGACCTTTTGACTCACCTGGTCGAGGGTCTGCTGGAGCTGGCGCTGAGTGTCTTCGAGGGTGGCCTGGAGCACCTTGAGCTGCTCGGACTGCTTCTTGATGGTCTTCTGGGCTTCGATGTTGGCGCGGTTCAGGTTGTCGACGGTCATCTCGAGCTCGGCAATCTCGGCCTGGTACTTCTTCTTCAGGCGCGAGATCTCGGCCTTCATGCGGGCCTCGGCGTCGGCAAGGGCGGCGGTAAGTCGGTCGATCTCGAACTGCATGTTCTTGCGCAGGGCTTCCATCTCCTCCTCCTTCTCCTGAAGACGGCGCTCCATCTCGACGCGGAGTTGCTGGAGCTCGGCGAGGGCGCGCTGGGCGCGGTTCTCGGCATCGCGGCGCTGGGCATCGGCCTCCTTCAGGGCAGTTTGGAGCTCGCGGATCTCGCTGGCGAGGCGAGCGTTCTCCAAGTCGAGTTCGTGGAGCTTGCGGTTGGCGTCGGCAAGGGCTTCCTTGGCCTCGTGGAGGTCGTCTAAAAACATGGAATTAGCGCTATTTGAGGGCTTTAGAATCACTTACCCTGGAGCTTCTTGTTCTCGCGGGCGAGAGCTTCCTTCTGCTCGACGGCCTTCTCGTAGAGATGCTTCATCTTCTGCAGCTCGGCGAGAGCGGCACGGGCCTCGCGCTGAGCGGCTTCGAGCTCGACGGTGAGTTCGTCGATGCGAGTCTTGAGTTCGTTGACGGTTCGTTCGAGTTGTTCCTTGGCGCGCTCGAGGATGGCGATGGTGTTCTGCGCCTTCTCGAGGTCGACGATGAGGACCTCCACTTCGCTCTGGAGGCGAGACTTCGCCTTCTCGAGCTGCGAGATCTTCTGGAGCATGATCTCGATCTGCTCCTCGTACTCAGCCTGCTTCTGCATCATCTTCTTGCGCAGGTCCTCGACCTCCTCGTGGTGGAGGGCAACCTCGGCGTCGAACTTGCTCTTCCATTGCGAGATCTCGGTGTTGGCGAGCGAGAGCTTGTGCTCGGCCTCGGAGCGGGCAGCCGACTCCTCGTCGAGGGCGGTGCGCACGGAGTCAAGCTCGAGCTGCACCTGGTGAAGCTGAGCCTGCATCTGCGAGCGCTCCTAAAATCCGCTCCCATGAGCTACCGTAAGAGCCTAAGCGAACTTACGCGTTCGGCATCCTCAAGACGGCGGCGGGCTTCCTCGAGCTGCTGGGCGAGCTGGTACTTGACGTGCTGGAGGTTGTCAAGCTGGACCTTCTGGTCGTGGACCTCCTTGAGAAGGTCGTTGTTCTCGGCCTGAAGGCGCTGGCGCTGCTGGGCCAACTCGTTGACGTGCTTGTTCAGGTCCTCGACCTTGTTGGTGAGTTCGATCGTTTGAGCTTCGAAGCGCTCGGCGGCCTTCTCGGCGATGTGCTGAAAGGAGGGAATGTGTGATAATGCTAAGATGGTTCAGCACAGGCCAACTCAAATTCCGGTAGCTACAGTACCCTGAAGAAATGGTTTCAAGTGTGTACTTTAATGCTGGATCGAGCCAACGTTTGGATTGCTTTGTTTTTCGACTTTTCATAAAAATCCCAACTGCCAGCCGCTGTTTTCCTACTCGAGCTCGTTAATCGCTGTCAATCCCACATCCCTCTCCCTCTCGTCCTTCGCGCGACGTCGGTGTAACATCACCGCGCACTTCTCTACAGCAAACAGTCGTTTTCTTTCCTTCGCTCGCTCTCGCGCACACAGTTCGAGTGTAATACTCAAACCTCGCTCACCCGTCGGCGTGCAAAGAACTGATTTCCTGGCAGCCGTTTTCCACTAGGACGGCGGCTACAGTATGCAAATGCATCGCCGCCTACGCGTGCGCCTTGGCATCCCCGGGGCCGCCAGCAGGTGCCACTTTACACTCGCCAGCGGCCTCGCGCCGGATGCCGCCGACTGCAACTGCCGGCGGGCTGACGGAAGCACCGAAGTATACACAACAAAACAAGCGCCCCAGGTCACACACCACCCGTGTTTACCTTGTCCTTCTGGACTTGATCGATGGTGGCGGTGAGTTCGATCACTTCGTGCTGGAGGCGCTGGCGTTCGCGGTCGATTCTGAGGAGGAAACTGAACACCAGAAACAGAGAACACGGCCTACTTGGAGTTCTTCTTCTGGAGCTGTTCGATCTGCTCGGTGTAGTCGAGGACGGAGTCCTGGTGCTTCTTGCGGAGCACGTTCATCGCATCTTCGTTCTCGAGCTGGCTCTCCTCAAGAAGCTTGCGCAACTTGTGAAGCTCGCCCTCGCGCTTGCGGTTGGATTCGATCTATAGGATTCGGCCATGAATGCACCGCTACAGTAACCCTGTGGACTCACTTGGCTGTCAGTGGTGCCCTCAGCATCCTCGAGTCTGTCGGTGAGCGCGATCAGCTGAACACTCAGATCGGCACGCTCGCGTTCGATCTAAACATTACAGTTTAGTCGTTGCCCCGAAGCCCAAGGAGTGCACCGGAAAGGTGACTCACTTAAGGCGAGAGAAACTTACTCTGTTGCGAAGCTCGCGCTCGGATTCCAGATCTTCCTGGAGGAGGCGGATCTTGTCCTGAAAGTGTGGAAATAAGGTTGGAGTTGGATAGAGGATATGTTAAAAACTAGGTCGAGGTCAACAGTGGCTTCTAAGTGCTTCTCGGATGGTGACCGTACCTCAAGTCGAGTAAGACTTCCAAGATCGGCAACCGACATCGAGGCGAAGGCGGCGTTGAATCCGCTCATCGAGGGCGACTTGTAAAGAGCAGCATTGGCCGCCGACGGACTCTTGTAGAGCGACATGCTGACTGGTAGGATTACTGTAGTTTGAAGAAGACGGAGCAGGAATCGGGAGAGTCAGCAGCAGCGACAGCTACGAAGATCTCGGAGTGGGGTCGTTCTGAAGCGGAGGAACGCTCAGTTCTGCGGCGACTCACGACGAATAAGCCACGGAGAGCTCGACGCGGATATTCAAATAGCAAGGAAGGGCGCCGCGATCACCGCCTAATGCCGATGGCGGAGGCTGCGGCAGCGATCTCGACGCGAGCAGATCCGATCGCTGCCTGTTCTCTCTCCAGTTTGCACCGCCGCTCGGCGATCCACCCGCCCCGGGATCTGTCTCCAGTGACTGGATCGGCCCGGTTAGGCTCCGCCGGCGCTACATATCGTTCCCGAGCAGGCGAGCGCATCGCAACCGGCCCCCTCCTGCCCGCCCGATCGCGGCGCGTCGTGTTGTAAACTCCTCCAGAAATAGTCGCCCACACTCTCGAGAGATTCGCCTCGCTGCGCGTTGCCACTTTTTCTAGGCGCCGGGGGGCGATTCGCTGAGCCTCTTCCCCTTCCGATCCGTGTGATCGCAGAGGAGGAGGGCCAGAGCCGGTCGGGCACGGCGATCATAACGACGGTCCACAGGCTACAGCGATGTAATGCTAGAGGCCCGGAGAGGAGCAGAAACATAAACAGAGAGTAAAAACGTAATAAAGTGGACGAGTTGACTCGGTTCATGATATGGAACACAAAAGTGGGGAGGAGGCGACCATGCTCGACAGATCAGCTGACGTCATGTTTCGAACGGCATGGTGCGACACTCAAGCATCAACAAACAGAAATCTTCAAGGGCTGAAGTAATGAGAAAACAGGAACGACTGATAGAAGAGGGACTGAGTGCGCGGATCAGCATGTGTGAGAAGTCTTGCGTTTGGAGATTAGTCGAAACTACAACAAATGATAATGTGAACTGTTATTATCGCCACAATTTCGGTGCTTACAAAATTTCCAATTTTTACCCAAAAGTTAAGGGTGTTGAAAAGTTTTCTTTTGACTTTTTATCACTAGTATTTATTCCAGCATGGGCATTATCATTAAAATAACTCAGAAATAGCAACCTTCTTGGGGCTAGGTAGTCTTGGCGAGAAGGCAGATACGAACATGATGTACCTGACATGAGTTAATCATCTACTTAAATTTGAGGGTCAGAGCTAAATTCATGCCTGAAGATACCTTTATATGCATAGACACACCATTGCAGTCAGCGTTAACTTTCTTAACTCAGAATTTGTTAATTTTTCGGTGGAGAGTTTTATACAAAAAGCACTAATCGTAAGTTCTAAGGTAAATCAAATTGTACTTGGTCATAATTTGCTGTGACTGCAACCATGACGATTAACAAGAGTACATACAACTTTGAACTAAAAAATTCCTTTGGTCAATTATTTATTTTTTAGATGATGTATGTTCCATTTGAAATAGTTCTTGGTTGGCGTTATACCATATGTGTTCATGTTTCTGAGATTCTTATAAGTTATTGGGCAAACCTCATTTTGTCGATATTTTGCTATTTTGTTTGTACACTTGACCTGTCAGTGGTTCAATGTAATTTTCCACTTCATCTGTACAGCTGATCCGAACATTGCTGAAACAAGCTCCATTCTTCCCTTCTTTTCCGACTATCATTACAGCACGACTCATACAACAGCGCCGATGCGTCGCGCTATCATCAGCTGTTGATATCTCCGATTTTCACACATCCATATATCTATCCTGAGCACATTTTTTCAACGCCCAGTTGCATAACGCCATCTCAACTAATTATCCTTTCCATCGAAACTGCGACATCTCTTCCCACGTCTTTCTCAAGACTCTAAATATAACCGATGACTAACTCCATTGTTTTTAGCACATCTTCTCCTTCACGCTTTCCTTCAAAACGTAACGTCTGAGGTTACACAAGTTCCAAGAGGAGTAAACATGTTTTCCCCACGACACATGCTAACTGGTGATTCATTTTCGGTGTGCACTCCCTCGCAGACTTTCCTACGTAAAGTAGTGAATTATGTAGCTCATTTGATGGTTGATCGCGCGTATGGTTCCTTGTCAGCTACTTGACAGCCTGGACATCCGCATACAGGTGATGTGATTAACCGTACAACACCCTTTTCCACGGAATTTCAAGAAATCTTATATAAGGATTTTGCTCAATATATTCATTGTTTTATCAAGAAATCTTATATGTGAATTTGCCCTATGTATTCAATATTCTTCAGACTTCTTCGGTGCCATCTCTAGCGTTTGTAGTCTGTCGCCAACAAAAGGTCCTAAGATTGGCCTAAGCGGGGAAAACAGATCGCCTCAGCGGGCGTTGTTGTGTCGGGCCCCCCTCTGCAACAAGGTGTCTTCGCTCGGAGTTTTTCGCCGATCGCGCCTGTTCCGAGAAGCGCCGGCGCTTCGAGGGGCCATTACGCAAACTCTCGACTTCTTCCCTCCGCCCTGGCACGCAGTTCTCCCGCGGCAATCCTCTCCCTCCGCGACCGCTGTCCTCCGACGAATTCAATTGAATTTCGTCGGAGATGCAAAGTGAACGCAGGCGAAAATAGTGGACGGAGTGTTGTAAAAATATGGCCGCGAGTTATGCAGATGGGATCGCCGCCGGGAACAGGATGACGAAGCGACGAAGGCGTCCTCCCCGTGTACAGGCTGATAAGATGTGTATGACAAGTAAAAAGGTCGATGCGGGGTATTTGAATATGCGGAGTGCACAAAGAATCGACAGCTGGTGATAGCGCTCCGGATCGGGGTTGATGTATGGGCCTTGTTCAAATGATATCGGCGGAAGGCGAAAGAATGGAATGTTATTCGGGGAAAATGCAAATCAGCTGTACGAGTTCACGGCTGTAATAATTTTACTCCTACAAAGTGGTGTGCAGGTGCAGCTGATCAAGATAGTAAGGAAAAAATGCTACAGGTCATGAAATTTAGCAGCATACGGTCGTTAAATCGGAGAAGTTTAGCAGCCTAGGTAACTCGATATTCAATCCTATAGCAGATAAGAAAGGGTACGCTGAACTAAAGGTACTTTCATTGTCCGTTGTTTGAGAATTCAAAGCTTTAGTTCCACGGACTTTTTATCTCTGTTTTTATTTGAAATTTTTAACAAAATGTCATTCAAGATGATATGCTGCAATCTCATAAACGTCAATCTTCTTTTCTTTGACACTCTCATACAGTCACCAGCTGTTTAAGATGCACCTCATGTTGTAACTTTAAGCTCGACACACCGGAAACAAGGTCACTCTGTGGAATATCTCTAATCGGCTTTCCTGAGAAAACTTACCGTATACATAATCTAAAAACACTTTGGAAGGCGTCTTCGGAAAGGTCGAAGTCGTAGGAAACTCCTTTAAATCGTTTTCAAAGAACAACTTACGTCACCCTTGCAAGCCTACACCCTTCCGTTTGTTGTCCTCAGAAGTCAAAAAATATCCAACGGCCATTAAGTCTCCGTAATTTAGTGTCGAAAACAACTCATTAAGGAAGGAAATAATTATTTCGTGTTCCTTGAAAATGACAATTGTTGTGATGGGCAACATACGTAACTACGCTGATGAAAATTAGGCGTTTCAATGAATGCCTTTGTTTCCTTCGATCCTCTCTGGCGCGGAGTGACGCAAGGAAACTAATTATTTCCGTCGTTCCTTCCATCTCAGTAAACCATGGAATGCAGGATAGGCATAAAAACCTGGACTATCTTTTTCTCTTCTTCAAGAATGATCTGATCCTGAGAAACTTCTACCCAAATAGGAAACTAATAAATGCGTATCCTTGTGAAATGTACGCAAAAAGTGTAAATGTGAAATTCACGCGGGAAAGAGATATGTAAAATAAACCGAAAAAATTCATATAGAAACTAAATCCGTTTAGTTGCAATCCTGGAACGTTGGAACGCACGTTTTCTGCTATTCTTGGGTTGTTTACTTTTAATGAAAAACTAAACATGTAATCTAACAAAGGCATTTTCTGAACACAATAGCATTAAACTGCTATTGTCTCGATGCAAGTGCGCTATGGAGTCATCCATGTGGGAACTCTGGCTATTCTTAGAATAATAGTGTGGATTGTGCCAATAAAATTAAAAATCGCAAGGAAATGAGATGTAAAAAAGGGACATTTTTGGCAAAAAAATAAGATGTACCAGCCCTTCGTTATATCACAAAATTATTAGGTTTCTTGTTACTCTCGATTTCACGATTCTTAATGCATGTGTATATCTACAATTATAGGTCAGAGTACTTGCGCAAAACATGTTCATATTAATGGGATTTCTGAGAACTTTGAAGGGTTATTCGAAAACATGCAATCCCGTGTAATCTGTCGCCAGCAGACGTTTTCCGGCTCTTTCAAAACCCCAAATAGCATCCCATTGTTCGCAGCGCTGTTTTCGCCGTTTTAGCCAGCTCCCAGCGTTGTGAATCCCTTTCGGTGTCATCCATGTTGCGCGTCGCGTAAAGACATCTGCCAGTCACGGGTACTTTCTAGCTTGACTCTGAGTACGTGTTTACGTCCCTGTCGCCTTCCTTATTGAATATTAGGACAATCAGAGCGAAAAACATCTTCTCTGTGCTATTTCGGTCACGTTTCACTCAGCACGGGAATCCCTTAATCCGATAAGTTTTTCGGTAAATTGACGACCTGATTGCCCGAGCGCGACGAGCCTGCGCTGACGAACACTCGTTAGCCTTATTCCCCGCGAATTATCTAGGTCTAAAAAGAGTAGTAGTCTGTGGAAAAAAGAGAACATAAATGAAAGAGTGCCTTTCCCTGGAAAGAACATACTCTACATGCAGTCGCAATTATTTTGGTTTATATTGCATACGTTAGATGCTATGGGTGATTCGCAGATCCACAGTCGTTCTTGGTCTAATTTTGTTTGACGTTTTTTCTATCTACTTTTGTGTGCAGATCGGCTCTAGTAAACTGCTAATATTAAAAAAACTGATGAAGTAAGCTTAAGAATTAAGTCTGTTCCAGCGAATCCAGTAATATAATAAAACTGAGGAAGTAAAACCTGGACCAAAGACAATTGAAATTATGCTAGTTTACTAGCTCTAATTCAGATCTGCAATAGTCATAAAAATACCTTTTGTTACTTTTGGTTCACTTTTTTGTAACTTTTGCTTTTGGTTAAAAAACGTTCCTTGAGTGTTCTACTTCATTTTATTTTTGTTCTTTTTACAGATGTGCACTACGTAGTTTTATTCCAGGAACAAAATTTTGTGTCTTTGCCCTTGAATTCGTCTGATACGTTTACCATAGAGTTCCGGATTTCCGGGCGACCGATTAAGAAATGATCACCGGAAGTGACAGAACGTTAAAAGGAACGCGATTGATGACGCATGGAGTCCGTTTGTTGAATCCCCAAATAAACTTCCGCACTCGGGGATTCCATGCGTGGTCGGAGACGAGACTTGTTTTCTTTCGTTGTGAAAGTTTAAGGGGATAGATGTGGCTACACCTTGGACAAATTAGCTGGTAGGATATAGCGATAGAAAAAGAGGATTTTAGTTTGATGCTAAAGAGCATTAAAATGCAAGTTTTGCAGAGGAAGTTTGAAGGACCTCTACGGTCCCTACGCGTTTCAGTTCCTGTATCTAATTCGTAATCAGTTACGCAATTCTAACTCATAAGATGAATGTTCTGCCAGAATTTATCACTTCGTCCTTTCCCCTTCCACTCAGAATGAACATCTCAAAGTTCAGCACATATCCATAAGCCGGATGACGCAATTCTACGAGTTCAAGTGGTCATTCGACGTTGTTTTCGAGAACATCGTATAAGTCCAGAGCGTCTTTATGTCCTACGCAACGCTTTTACTTTCCAAGTACTGAGCGTTTGCAGATACCCATAATCTACTCATACTCACAGTTATCCGCTCTTTTGTTTCCTAAGATAGGAGTTCATTGAGGACATCACTTGCCGGAGCTTCGTAAACACTCATCGTGACCGTTTGAGTGCCTTATGGGAGAGTTATGATGATTGCTGTCAGATTGCATGTTCAAGGACTTCGTAGAGATTTTAAGCAGTGGTAAGAAGGCTCCTGTGGGGTGTCGGTAAAGTCTTCTTTGTTATGGTCGCGTTTTTTGACTCATTCGGACACAAATGATTGTGGCGAACGCACAAGAAAAGGAAACTTTGTGGAGCACATGGAAGCAGACGCACATTCTTCGCCAATCTTCTGTAGGAAATATCTGCGCTCAGTGATGCGCAAATGAGATTATGTAGGTGAAATGATACTGATAAGATATCTTCTGCTGGAACACAAACGCAACAAATTTTAGTACTCCTCTTCAATACCAGCAAAGTAGGAAAATCCATATGTTCCCTAAATATGCTTTTGGAGCAGTTTTGTTTAGTATTCTGTTTTTTCTTGATTATCGTAACGATTATCTCTGTTTTTTTTCGTGATGCATGTGCATACAAATTTATCGATAAAGAAAATCTAAAAAAGGCTTTTACCGTTACCTTCTTAGAAGCTTCTTGGAAGCCCATAGCTTTGCGGACTCTATACATAAAAGGGATCGTGCAAGAAGATACACAGACTCATCTCCTTCAATTTCATCTGCGTTTAATTAAAAATTGATCTTCGGATATTGTTGTTTACCGTTGGCTGGGCCAAAAACATCATACGCTGTCCAATATTGAACCCGTGACATTTCGGTATCGGTCCGTCCCTTGGGTCGCCGTGCGTTGTTGTTCCTTTCTAAGCCTATTTTCCTTTTGGCTGACCTCTTATTTTCACACCAAACCGCAATTAACGTTTATTAGCAGCATCTGAGAGAATTGTGCCTGAACAATTGGGCAACATTTTAAGGGATTAATGGATATGATTTTTCACGTTTTTTTTGTTTTTATTGATTGTTTTTCTGTTTTGATAAGAGCAAAAAATTTAGCCCTTTTACACGCTGACTTGAGCAGCTTATTTTGCACGAATTATTGACTAATATCCATGAGAATGTAAGAGAATTTGTTGCATACATTATATTGCATAAAAATAAAAATATGACCAACAATTTAACGTATTCAAGGGACAAAAGAAGTTGCGCCTTGTAGGAATGGAGCAGCCCTAGTATCCCGTCTGCACAAAAACAACACGAACGGCCACAATTTCGAGAAGGGTTGCCCAGAGTCACAATTTGCAGATCTGGGGTTTCGCTTAATAAGAAGTTCTCAAACAAGTTCCCAGTCCCTCAACGAATGGAGGAAATCTTAACATGGCTTAAAGGCGAGAAGTTATCAAATGTTGAGGCGACCAGGTATCGTAAAATTCCATTAGAACCGACATGTATACTTGGTCGCTTTGCTTTGTTAAGGCAGGTTCATTGTGTTGCCTTCTTCCTGTTTAACCATGCACTCATGGGAAATAAATATTCATGACTCAGGTTCTCAAGGTTCGTGGGACAGAGGTTTAGTTTCCCCAGACACTTATTTGTTCACTTGAAGATCTGCTCTCCTCACTGAATGTAATCCGTTTCACGTTCGACCTGATTAATGTAATGTTTTCCACGATTTGAGTTTATCGATGAGCCGTTATCTAACTTTGAAAATATGATATCGTTATTCATCTTTAAAAAATAAACTTCCGGCTGTTTAATATGACAGTTCAATATGATAAAGTATGCCGCATACTTTCGCCTCGAAGTGCGGCTCACCCCGCTAGAGGAAAATCTCGAAGGATTACTGTTTCTGGTCATTGTCGTTCAGAGGCAGAGTAAACCTGTAAAGACTTTTGTAACTCGTCCAAGCTATCCATAGCCATACCGAGCGACGTTTACGGAACGTCTGTCCAGCTCCGTCATCACATGTTTACAGCGTTCTCTCTTATTTTTCGCTCTTCTGGTTTCGTTTTCATAGTTGCGTCACGCATCCATGGAGCTCGAATTTCGACTCTTTTGATGCCAGCGATCCCTCTGTACTCAACCCTATGTTTATGCTATCTTCGGACCGATTTGTCGATTTAATTGTACTCTTCCGATGGCGACGCCTTGGCTCGTTAGCATTCCCCCGACTTCCTTCGGTAATTGGTCTAACTGCGTTCTTTTCAAGGTCGTTAAGCAATTTTGTCGGCGCCATTCCTTGGACCACAAAAGTGCGAATCCGTAAGTGGTCTTGCTTTCATAGCTAAGCGTAATCGTTGTAAGGTCACCGCGTCCAATTGTCAGCCGATGGAAGAGTTAGGTGGATCAAGTTTGAGGCTTGAAGGGTAACCGATAGGTAAAATAGGACTAAGAAAGCAACGTCATAGTTTTTTTACTCGATCTAAATCATTTATGTGAATAAAGCGACCCTAACGACATCAATTACTTTAATTTGCCGCAAACGTGCTTGTCCTTAGGTCAGAATCGGAATTTTATCTCGAACAACAATCCCGTGTCTCAGTGAACATGTAATTTTCTATTATTGAATTTTAAGGATGAATTCCTTCGATGTACATAGTTGCCTCCTGGCCACTGACCAGAAAACACGCTCTTGTTTTCGGCATGAGGTTTTGTTTTGGAAGAAAAGATAAGCAGCGTATGAACACCGAAATTCCGTTTGTCGACGCATCCTTCGTCAATAGAGGCTTATGAAAGACACAATGGAGGCTTGTGTTGGATGTAAATACGGGGCAGTGAAACGGCGATGAATTGCCGACTAATCTCTGAGGGGGCACCCCTATCATTAGCCGGTGTATACCAGTCTGGTCCGTCTGGAAGATTCATCAGCTCTCCTTTGAGATCTTGAACAAGGAACGATGAAATTGGCGTTACTAAATGGTGTGAACTTGTCGACGTCCTCCAGTGTTTTTGTTTTTCTCCAGTGTCTCCAGTGTTTCCATATTACCGGGTCTACCTTGAGTAAGCGAACAATTGGGAAAGGACAGGTCAGCTTATTAAGGCTGTTGACGAAGAAAGGAACGAAGAACTGAAATACAAAAACGAAACTTGTCGCATTTCGTTTCTTTAGGACGCTTGCAATAAATGTTCATGAAAGAGTTAAAAGATTTTATAGGTCCTTGTCGGGCCAAACACATAATGACAGTAAAAAATAAGTTTTCAACACTTCGCAAAAGCTCCTTCCTCCTTCCTTCCGAAAGCTTTTAAAGGCTGTGTGGGGCTGTATTCATTCTATCTCAATGGTGTAAAGAGGCCAACGAAATTAAGGGTTGACTTCATTAGAAATTCCCAACTGTCTTGCCTTATCCATACGCCCATGAACACCACGGAAAAATACACCCACACTGTACACGTACCTGTTTCGATTCGCCTTTGATCACGTTTTCTTTTCTTTTTTTCCCTTTCCTATTCACATGTATGTACTAATGACTAACTGTTTTCTTCGTTTTTGCGAATGGCAATAATAGAATGGTGACTGTTTGTATTCTACTTGTGGGCACTAATGTAATAGAGATATCGGAGCCACGCGCACTCGTTGAATAGTAATCAACAAAGGTGGTTAAATACATAAATTCCGAGTTTAGTCTATACAAGTTCGTTATCCACTGTCCGGTACCACATAATAAAGGAAAGAAAAATTTTTATGGTGTTGCCACCCCCTGGATTTATAAAAATGTTTTCTTGTTTGTATCTCTATGAAACTTGGTTGGTTATGCACAACAGCTGGGTTTCAAAATAGAAAACACACTAGTTTCGAACACGTGATTTCGTTGTGATCAACATGTTTCATTTCATTGAATATTTATGTTATATCGCGCATTATCCGAGGGATATGTATATTTCATGTTAAAATATATCGCCAAGGATACAGGAGGAAATAAAACGATAAAATATAAGATTGACATAAATTTACAAGTCAAATATTAACGGAGATATGGTTACGAATGTAGAAAAAAATAATTCAATAAAAACTTTAATCCCGTTTTCATGTAAGTCAATTTCTTTTGAGCCTCCTAGATTTGTTTTTCGAGAAGTTTCCAGTTATCAACCTAACATACAACTTGTTGGGTGTTTAAGGCGACGTTGTAGGTTGATAGTCGCCAGCAAAAGTTGTTTTGGGACCTCTTCCTTTGGCAAAAACGTGACGTGTTTTTCATCAATCTCCAAAGTTATGGACGTAGTGCCCATATACATTTACTCAATCATTCATTCATATCTGTAGGGGATTAAGTTTAACACTCTTCTCCATTGCTTTGATGTCACTTCGCTGTCCACGTCAATGCAGAACATTACTCACATTGTACGCTTTAGTTCACTACATTTTTTCTCCTTGGAAATTGAATGGCTTAAAAACAACCACCCATTTCAGAGAATAATGTTACATACAAAAGCGACAATTATTCAAGAGAATAGCTTTACTTTTAAGGTCGGACAGGACTAAGCCAAACATCACATTAAAACAAGAATTAAAAATTATGCTAATGGCTTATCTAACTACACATTTTAAATTTTGCATTCTGCAAATAAACTGCAAAAAAATCGTTCGTAAACAAGTTGAAATCTATTGTAGTAGAACGCAATAACTGTATTTTGTAACCAGCCTGTGTCTGGGATATGATCCTCCATGAGCTTTACTCGGTCGGTGTTGTCTTCCAATCGACGTCGTTTATTTCCATTGCGTTCATGTTTGTATCAAGAGTGCAGATACATTTTTTCCCACAAGATAAATAGCATTGTGTTGGGTTCTGCTGGCTAGACGGTAGAGAAACCGGTCAAACACTTGTGACGTCGTTTTCATTTTGAAGCTGTGATTCATTGTGTATACAGACAGCTATGCACTTAAGTAACTAAGAAGCTTAAGCTGGATTTATCGAAGCCTGTTCTCCACAGATTGCTATCCATCGTGGAAGAACACGTGAATAAGTGCAGTAAGAAGCTTTTCGGTGTTCAGTGTTTGATTTTAGATAAGAGGAAAAAACTGCGTTTGCATATCCACTATTTACCGTACTATAAAACTCGGTCGTCGTGTACTTTTGAAGAAACAAGCGAAAAAACTTTATCTGAGGGGCAGTCCGCATCATATTAAGATCCAGGTTAAGGTGTTTCACAAGGCAAGTACCGTTGTTCCTCAACGTTTATTGCGCAGGTTAAATCAAACGGAAACCCCACAAGCGATAGGCATCTTGTAATGATGACCGATTGGTGCTCATATTCCTTGCATCACCCAAAAAGAGGACGTGAGCGATTAGGGAATCCTTTGTTTAATCTGGACGGTTGAGTGAGTTTCCTAAGGATTCCAGAACTCTGAGAAAGGGCATTGGGATTAGGTATTCTTTTTTGAGGAGATCCGGCTACTGCGATCAATGGGAAATTGAAGAATGTATACATACACTTTTGGTTCTGTGCTCGGGCGATTTTTTGCAGATGAAGAACAGCTCCTTAAAAGGAATAATGATCTTCAGTGACGCAATGCTTCACGTTTGTCATTTTTTGTCATGTTCCTTGCAAGTCCAATAGTGTTCTTTGCAATTCAATAACCTTTATTTCAAAAAAGTATCTTGTGGAAGAAGATGGTTCGCATTAGTTAGATCGAAGGGCTTAATTTGTGAAACATTCTTCACATACCACAGGAATTTGCAAGAAAGTCTCCCGATGCAGCTGTCCCTCCTCAACCAATTTCTCCGGCTCCATAATTCATATGCTCACTTTGGAGCAGGTGGATAAGAACTTCGTATTGGATACTCCATTGAATAAGATAATTCCACCGATTAATCTTATTATTCAGCTGGACTTAGCGCCTGTTTGAAGTTTGTGTGCGATCGAAAAGGATTACAAGGGATAATTACATCTAAAAGGTGTAAACAAATGCACGTGAAGATGTGAAAGTCTCCGCAGTAGTTACCACGCTTACTCATCAAACGAGTTCGAAAGCCTAAGCTGAGGAAAATCCTCAGTTTAAAACAAAGACATTCATTTGAACATATTATTCCCGCAACGACTTAAGTTGACCATAAAGCGGAGCTTAAAGACGGCATGAAAAGTGACAAGTGACCAAAGTCTAAGGGGCCTACCTCGTTCAGAGGCACGTGAACTGCTATGTCATTCCTTGATACCCATAATCTCCGCAAAGCCCATGCGTACTTTTGGGAAAACCTTTCTCGGAGGTTTCCTTTGTCCTTGAGATCCAGTGTGGGCTTTCGCCCAGTGCTGTACTTTTCGTGTAACCAAAGAAAAGTCAAATTTTTGAAACGTCAAAATTGATGACTTTCCTAATCTCTGTTCTCGCGCAAAATCCAATTGAATTCGTCAGAAAGTACATTTCTCGCTCTCAAAATCGTTCGACAACTCGCCCTTTGCAAGTTGGAAGGACAATACAGGACAGTTGGTTCCGCTTTCTGTCCTATCTCACCATCGCCATTTGCAGTTGCAATTGAGGTGAAACCATGTCAGAGATTTTTTGAAAGCCAGATAAATCGAAAGAGTCCTGGCGATAAGCCGATCTCTGACGCTGAACACAATCTCCTCGAGCCTCTCATTCATTCGCCTACGGACACCGGCTCTGTTTTTACGGAGCGTTGTTTTTGTCCTGATTCTTGAGATTTTGGTCATTTCTTGAACTGTATGATGCGAAACTGCTTTCATTTCTGCTATGATGTCCTCTAAAGTCTTATCATAAAGCATCCAGCAACTTCCTAGTTCTCTTGCTTTGCATGCTGAATTTCACGGGCGATATATTTCAAACATTAGTTCAAATTTTTTGGACGTTCTCAAGGACCGTTTCCCCTTACCCTTGGAGACCAAAAATAAAATAGGAAGGAAGGGGAAGGTGAGGAAGGTTCCTCCTTTCTAGTAGCGGTGCAACCTTTCGCCTAAATCGCGCGTCTATCACAACCCGATACATCAAAATCGAGTTTGCGGTTCGGTTTTTCCAAATTCGTTTTCCGTCCCGCCGTTCCGAAGCAAATTAAATGAGCAACGCAATCGCGAAAACCGCTTACGAAACGCAACGATTATCCCTTGTTTTTGTCTTAGCCCTAACACCATCCGTGTTCAGCTATAAGGATCAACGTCCAAATGCAATTGTGCCTACATCATGTTTAGTACCCACGCAAAACAGGTGATTGTGTGAATGAATGCAATTAAAGCTAACTTGCTAGTTTCTCGAGCACCTTTTGCTGTGCAAAAAGGAGATTAGAAATCATGTTCTACTGAAAAAACGGAATATTAAAACGCGTTATCCTTTCGTGCTATATCCTAGAGCGATTTTAACATCGTGGATAGCCGTGCAGATGAATTACGTTTTTCTTCTGAGAAAAGTCTACGGAGATACCACAAAGTACAGCTTACCTGCGTAGGATGACCTTTAAACGATAAAAATCCGTTAAAAGGAGTGGCTGAAATTTAAAAAGACGACGTTATTTCTGTTTCTCACACACAGATTAACTGATGGCTTGAATAAAAATGAGGATCAACAAAACATGCAATGTTGAAAATAGTTAAGACACCACCACTTGCAGATTTTACTTTCATTGGATTTTTTTGCTCCAAGCGATTTATAATCCGATTGCACATTCATTTTTTTATTAAACAGTCGGAATTATACATGATCCGTTTATAAAAATGAACTCATGTGTTGTTGCTGTCTTCCAAAAAACGCGTGTAAAAAAGTACCGTCCGACAGTCAACGAATTCGCGGTCTGATCGCATTTTGCAAAGTTGTAAATCATAGCTGTAATTAAGTACAGGCATTCTGGAACCACCTTCCCAATAAACTGCCGATCCCACTGGTACGGAAGACAAGCTTTCCCAGACACTTTGTCAGTTACAAAGTACGTGTGAAAAGCTTGCGAAAGTACTTCCGCCAACTCAGGATATGCGTTATGATGTGGAAATATTGGGTACTCCTTCTTCATTCATAAGTTCCTCACTTTGACGATCTCAATTCATATGTTACACAAGGGAAAAATTATTATAAGACCGTAATACGGATTTTATACGTCGAGGATTTACATCGTAGGGAACAAACAAGTTGATTACAAAGGCAAATCCAAGTTAACTGATCAAAGAGCTATACTGCCTAAAACAGGGATAATACTACAATGAATGGATAGAAAGTACAATCCTAAATCATCCACCGCCATATGCAAGCCTCGCGCCTTTATTGGCATTTTTTATTCAAACCCTCGGATAATCCTAGCGAAAGGACGCAGATGTCCTCTTCGATCAAAACTTTTTCCTTACACTCAAACACACCTGTATAGGATTCTTTAGTCGTCAGAAGGTCATCTTACGTAAGTTTTCGTAATCAGGCGAAGAACTGGATCTCCGCAGATGTTCCTAGGAATAGAACTTCAATTTTCTCCGTTAGTGCGGTTCCACGTCATAAGACGCCTTAGTTTGTCCGGCTTCCCATCAAACCTGTTGCTCATATGTATTTATTTGCTTATTTATTTCCATTGGTCATATGTATCTTTTAATCAAGCCTGTTGTATCATATGTATTGTTCCAGGCGGGTTATCACTGTTACTCTATTTCTACATCTCCATACTAGTATTAGCGGTACAGTTTTTGTAGACATAGCCAGTTCCGCCCTGAGAAATGCGCAGCTGCTTCCGCCTACCTCTAGCAGGGACTAAAATTAGCCTCCTGCCCCTTCCTTGCCAATGGCTGTTTTCTGACTCTGCACCTGGAACGTGAGCACGCCATTCGTAGTTTTCTCCGCCACAAGGACCGCCCCAGGCACCTGTTCCCAGAGTACGAACGCCCTCCAGCTACGAAGCCCATCTGTCTGCGCTCTCCCACTTCGTCCAAGGCTAATCTAGGAGTACGACGGCCACTAGTCGGTCCCATTAAGTTGACCGACGTGCCGCCGGTGGTGGTCCACCGCTGCTGCTAATTAGTATCGGGCTCATCTTCTTCTCGTGATAATATGCGTGAGCTGGGCACCCCCTCCAACGGCGGTGGAGAGGGAGGTTCCGGCGGCCTAGGCCACGCCCCGGAACGGCGTCCTATCCCGTCCAGTTCCTCCGCCGTTTTGCCTCTTTCTTGTCAGGCGGTCCGCTCGCACCGCCCCATTTCAAGGCGAAATTATTCGCGCGAAGAGTGCTCGCGGGAGCGCGCGCGAGTTTCAATCGCGCGCGCTCTTTGCATCGATTTGAGTGAAATGGAAAGCTCGGAAGGCCTTATCTATTCGACTACAACCATTTTGCCCTCGTCCGACGACCCATCCCGTGTTCCCGTTTCACCTAATTGGCGTTGTCTCCACTTTAATCGGATAAATTGACTTTCGCCAATGGGAACAGCGGACTGGCTCCCTCCGTTTGCCCTTTTGGCGCCGACTCCGAGTTCGAATGATGCCTGAGGGGACAATTCTGGCGCGATGAATTATGATTATTGAGTCGTAGTATCATCGTTGTTGCAAGCCGCGTTGCCGTCCTTCCCTGCATGCATAATTAAGAGCTTTGATTTCAGAGCGCGTGTTGGGACACTGAGAGGAGCAGCAAAGGCTCTTCGCCATGCAACCCAGTGCTATGATGCCCCAACAGCACCACTACGCCGCGTCACCGTTCCTCGATCCGAACTGTAGACGACGCCTCCCGGCCACCCCCAACGGGCACCTGTCGCCGAGCTCCATGCGGAGAGCGTCTTCGCCCCGCATGCTTCCAACTCCTCCGCCACCCGTGTCACCCCCTCACTCGACTCCCTCGCCCACACTCCCCGTCCAAGGAGGTCTTGAGCGGAGGCACTCCAGAAGACTGCCCGAAGTGCCAAAGGTGGCTCCGGTGATAGAAGATCCTTCCTCACCGGAATGGCCTGCCGATCGGTGTTCGCCGACCCCCCGGAGGAAGTACTCCGAGGTGGAGAACATGCTCCCGCAGCGGCTTTCTCCCACTCCGACTCCGATTTCCCAACCTGTAGCTGCTACGTCCACCCTCGCTGCCTCCAACGGAATCTCCGTGCCGAGTTCCCCTCGGCTGAAGAACCTTCCACCCGCCAAAACCCTCACTTCCTCCTTCGATCAGGCTTCAATCGACATGCTCATCTCCTCTATGGATCGAGAACCCCCGGCGAAGCCGTTCCATGCTTCAAACTCGAACCAATCGTTCACGCCGTCCGTCAATGAACAGGTTGGTTTTTTGGCACATTGACATCTTCACCGGTAGTGATATCACCAAGAATTCCTATTTACAAACAACCACTTGTATATATGGGGGTGAACTGTGAGGTTGACGTAAATAGGGTTAAATACCATGCATTTATCTAAAAATACTTTTGTTTGTTCCGGTTTGGAGATCTGTGAACAGAAAACAATAGAACGTGGTCCTAATGGCGCCATTCTTGTGAATTCTCCTTCCTTAGTCACCTCTAGAATGTGGCCGTGTTCGTGCAACAAGTGATGTTAGATCATATCCGCATTTTGTCTTCGAAATTTGACCTTCCTGTTTACATATGGGATACGTGTGAAAATGAGCATGGAGGCCATAATATGGGATTTACGAGCTCAGTTCAGAACATCATTGGCTCATACATGGCTATCTGAGGTTAAACCGATCAAAAACTGGACAGAAACATTCTGTCGTGTTTATCTTCTTTCCCCTTAGATTTGGTCTTTCAAAGACCAAAGCTTAATATGCTCATATGCGTAGGCGCCCCTGATCCGCGGTTACCGCTTGAAATGACTGGCCACGTAGGAGCTCTTGTGGACAGATCGTCGGCCAACTGGCAACCCAACACGCTCGCACCTCCTAATCTGCGTCTCCGGAAATCCGATCACCCGAAGAGCGTAAACGCGTGAGCGTCCTTTTTGGGTCGATTGTTTGGCCACCGACGCTTTGATGTTGGAATTATTCAACGCGCCAGGGCTCGGGAGAGGTCCTTGAGAGGCGCCAAATCTCGCGCCGATTCATTCAGCACGGGCGAGCGAGCCGCTGCTCGTCCGAGAGTGCTTTTCGCCGTCCGAACAACCAAGGGCCATTGATGGATTCGCCTGTTTACCGCCGGGCGAACGCATCCAAAAGCGCTTATTCAATTTGCCTGTTTATGTCTTTGGAAGGGCCAAGAACAAGAGGCGCAAAAAGAAAGAAAGCGAAGAAAGCGGATCATGTCTGCGTCGTCGGCGCCGAAAGGCGCTATTTTCGTTTGTTTTGTCCGAAAAGCGGAGCAGTAATGCGATTTTTGTGTAAACGGGGGGCGAACAGCGGAAAATGTGACGAAGATGTGACGAAAATGGGCGTTTGTTTGCCGAGTGGTGGGTTTCATTCTTCGCGACAACTGAAGCAAAAGTTTTCAATTTTGTTTGCGTTCTGAAGCCGAACAGAAGAGTTAGTAGTACACCATCTTGCCTCGAGAAGCACAATGGCAAAGATATATAAACCTTACTGCATCCTGTCAAGTAATAAGGGCTCCATCATGACAAGAAATCCCTGTTCAGGATTGGTGCATTGAAAGGTTCCATTTCTGCAATATTTGGTGTTTAATGGTCTTCACTTCTACAGCAAGGTTCAGAAAGGCACAATGGGAGAATCACCATCCTGGAACTTTCAAGATCTCCCATTGTTTTCACTGAATTCTGGGGGCTTAGACAGCTGATCGCCTGCTTACGTGTTGTGCCGCCATTATCCCATTCATCCACCCATGCCCAAATAACTCTTTCCTACTCGTTCATCAAATAGTCTGAGATCAATGGTCACATATTCTATGGAGATTAAGTGATTCGGAGAAGACGCAAACACGCGGGATGCTGAGCATCCTCGGCTGATTAATATAATTCTGACCCAAATGAGCTATTTCCGGCCTAGTCGTCGTTGCCAAGAACGTTTTCGAAAGTGATTCCTCGGCCAGCGATTACCCAGAATCGTAGTAATTGCGCTGAGGTCGTGCCGTCCCCGGAGGACTGCATTGGAATTTGTTATGCCGATTGGAAAGCATGACAGGCTAATTCTGAATTAAGAACAACGCCGAGGACGAGGACGAAAGAGACGATTGTTTTGATGTCTTTTGACGCGTATATCAATCAGAGCGGCGCGAGGAGACTTATCAAAATAGAAAAGCGTCGATGTTATTTGTGTGGACGGAAACAAAGGCGAATTCAGAAGGGCGTTTTGGGGATGTTGTAGTTATGGGAACGGGAGCGACGGGAAGCCGAATTATAGCTGGCTTTATTGCAGGGGATAAGTGAAAATCGATGGAACATGGATTTTGGTGTCCGTGGGACAGCAGAGCGGATTGTGGACAAGCAATTAAGGTACATAGCAGGGATTTTACTTTATCCAGTTAAGGCGCTGCGTTCGCAGTATGGAAGACTTTGCTCGAAAAATCTCCATGCCTAAAAATGATACTTTTTGTTACACATTCTTTTTTTCTTCTGTCCTTGAAGGTCAAGCTCATCATAAAAGTTAAGCAGTGCAGGTACATGCTTTTGTAGTTTTCGAAGCTTAGATTTTCCTGTGAGAACTGCCCGCTGAACTTTGTTACCCGTGAGAAAGCGATTTAAGAACTAGGGATACGGCGAATGTGCGCTCAACCGCTAGTGTTACCTATTTGTCGTCAATCCCCGCGGTTGCCCCGATGTTTCTACACCTAAGTCGTTTCTATAACGCAAGACTGCGCAGCTTTCTGGTAAGCGTTTAGATCTTTTATAAGTCTTTCGTCTTGCTCTTTACGTATTTTCACTATAATGACTCAATTTCGGTGTAAAAGTTCACGTTTGCCTCACAGGCACACTCGCATAGATTGACGCGTCTCCGTATAATGCCATTGCGTGGACTTTCCACTTGATTACACTCATCATCTTCAAAACAAAAGTTCGGTCTTTCGTCTTTTATCAAAATAGGCTTGGCCAACGAATCCTTTAAAGTTCCATCGATTCCCGAATCGGGAGATGGTATAATTAATTCCAAGTGTTTGTGTCCAATCCGCCTATCGAGAACTACGCTTCCCCTATGGTCAGATTTATGAATCTTTGACCTGCTTGACTGCAAAGAGGGAAAATAGATTTTACATCCGATTAGCTTTATAAGCGAACCGTGCAAACCCTCGCTTCGACAGAAATAGAATTTCCGTATAAACACGCCTCCGGATGTGAGCAGCAATTAACACCATTAGCAGCGATGGAATGTTCCGGATGCCTCCTTAGTTTCCTATTATAGTTAGTGTCTAGCATTCATAACGGTCTGAACAGGCTGGAAGTATTGTTATGTAGAAAAATGTAAATAGGAAGAATATTATTCCAAGGTCAAAAAGCTTTATAAAGTCCAAAAAAATTTCTTTACATTCAAACTTTTTTTTATTTCTCTACTTAAAAATGTCCCTAATTTCTCTACAAAAATTTTCTCTACTTTCGGATCAAGCCCTGCTCTTTTGTACCAGAGGACACAAGCAGGATATCTGATCTTCTTTAGCTATTTATCCCTGTTCCCTTAACTAAATTGTACAGTCCATTTTTTCCCCCACTGTTTCCCCCCTTTACCTCCTCAAAAGCGCCGTGTTTTTCCGTCGTAAGCCAAACGAACTTTAACCTCATCTCGGTTTCCTCGGTCCCGCTCATTCGATTATTCCGGCGTTGTTTTCGCGCCGACCCTCCCGCTCACCGCGCATTAACACTCCCAATCGGAGACAAAGCAGCTCCCAGAGCCAGAATTAGTGATTCGATTTACGGGTTAAACGGCAAACAAATCTTTCCGCGACCGCGCTTTCGTCGCCATCGGCTGGCATTCGATTAATTCGCGGCGCGATGCGCGCCTAGCTGACCGGATATCCATTTTACCTCACGAAAATCCGACAACGCTTCTCCGTCATCCTCGGCGCCAATCACAGCGAAACCTCCGCTCTCCACTCCCCATTTCCTGCGGCTCTCCGTGTCGTCTCCGTGCCGAGCTCTGCAGCTCCATTCAGGCACCATGAACCCATCCTCGGCGTCGTCGCTGTTTCCCCTCAAACGGTCGCAACGGTCCTTCGACCTTATCTACTCTGCTGCGAGCAATCGCCTCCGATTCGGGGTAATCGATTAATCGAGTTTACGCGTAGTACGAGTTGAGTACTTTCCGAGGGTGTTTATTCAAATGTTGCTTCCGAGTGCCCTCGAGGGAGCTGTGCAGTTTCAATTAGAATTGCCAATTCCGGGTGGTGTTCAAGGCGGCGGGTTCCGCTTCGGCCCGGCTTAAGGGGTCGTTTCTGGAAAAACGAGAAAGTTGCAGAGTTCTAGCAGCGATGTTTTGGATTGCTCTAGAACTCAGATTTGTAATTAAATATACAACTATAAGAAGCTCCAGACAAAACAGTGTTAGGTGAATGCCGAACCAACAAAGCTGATCTTCGCTGTCCAAGTTAAAATAAGGGCTTTAATAGGGCTTTAATAAAATACTCAGCAACATTTTATCTGTTTGTTTTGAATCTAATAAGTCCCAGATGACGGCAGAAGGTATAGCTTCCAGACGTTCTTTACCAACAAAAACATGATTAGGTTAATATCACTTCCTTTGGGCATCTCCAATCAACCTTAGAATACGGTAAAGCATACGGCATTATCAGTGAAAGTTCATGCGCTTGTTTACATAGAGGGAAAGCAACAAGGATTGTATTAATGTCAAGTATCTCACACAACGACATTTTTCCTGTTTTCATCGACCCTTCTTGTATTATTTCGCTGGATATCTATTAGTGTACAAGGCCACTGACAGATGTACAGAAACGTTTGAATCTAATGCACTCTGGGAAATTAATTCTCCCACCAAAAAATCCACGGAATTTTCCATTAGTCACGTATTTTGTGAGAACACAAAAAGTACATGTTTCGGTAGGATTGTTTCAAGAGCTGATATGTTGATGATGACCACTATAAAAGCGACAGTTCGCATATAGGATGTTCTCACATGACTAAGAAGCGAAGACCTGCTTGGACTTGTCCTTTTCTGAGTCATAACTTTTGAGTTTACCTATAAGGACTAAGCAATTTCAACAAAGTGCAGCCTTCCCACCTTTTGAAAATACCTCTGTTTGTAACGGAAGATAATGAATACTTGCGCACTTTCCTGGCCACAAAGGACCAAAGCACCTTTTGAGCGAAGACAGGGACTTGCCCTTTCTGTTTACTTTCTCTGAACGGTAAGCTTCCAGGTGGCTTAAGTTGAAAGCACTACACTTTTTTTTATCAAGAACTCAAGCACTAGGATTCTAATTTGGACTTTGACGTATAAGAGCAACACATGATCGTCTTCTTCTCATACGGTACCCTCGGGTTCCTGGCTGGAAGTGACGTATTGGAGAAGGGGCCGGACTCCATGTGAGAGTTTAATTACATGTTTGTCAAAACAAGCTGATCGCCTCCTCCTTCCGTAGACAATTCCATCGAGAAAAGCACAAATTTGACTAATAAGTGGCTTGCGAAATCGGACTAATGTTAAATGAGTCACTGGGCGGTGGCGGGCGTTTATAGGCTCTCGGCACGAAACTGACTCAACTTCCGCTACTCTCAGACTCGCCGCTTTAGTCGCATTTAATTTGAGCCCACAGCGTGGTCTGCCTGTTGACCATCCCGCCGGCGGCATCGTCGTCGTCGGCGTCGTCGTCGTTATCTGCGTCCCTCTACCCCCGGTCCCTCAGAAAAAAACAAACCCCTAATTTAAATACTAAATCAGTGCTGGCCTAAGCCCTCAATGGCCAATTAAAGTCTCCCTCGGAACCATTTATCCCATTTTCTTCTCTTCGCTGCGTAAGCCTCTCCGAAGGAGACGGATCGTTTCCGCCTCGTGGGTTCGCCGAGCCTCCGGGCTCCTGCGGCGCCGTCCTGTTTTCCAGTGGCGGCGGCGGAGAAAGCGAGACCAATTAGGACGAACGCCGGGTAACGAACGCGCGCTTCAGGAAACGATTGAGCGAGAAAATAGAATATGCAAATTCGCGCACGCTCTGCTCGTTTGGCTCCTTGCGCGACGACAAACGCCCTTTTCTTGTTTTCGGCGAGCTTCTCGATTAGACAGCTAATTATCGATTCCGTCCCCCTGACAGAAACGATAAAAACATAAACTCGCCGCCTAACGGGGATCCTTTTGCGAAATCTGAGCACCCGGGCGGTAAGTCGCCGCTAATGGGCTCTCAGCACGACATATTCCGCGATTACAGTATCTTTCGTTTGCAGCTGACGACCAAGTCAACAAGTAGTGACTGCGAAGACCCGGCCGCCTACGGTCTCGACCCTTCGCTCTACCGTACCTCCGCCGTCAGCGTTCCAGACATTGCGTCCACCGCGAACGGTTCCACAGCGACTACCGTAGTCGCTTCTCCGGCCGCCGGCGGCTCCCAGAACGGCTCCCTGTCGAGTATTCACCAGTCGCCCACACACAGCGCCGACAACTTCTCGAATGCACCGACGGCTACCGTATCCGCGAGCAGCTCGTGGCCGGAGAATGAGCCCAGGCCGAAGGGTCTCGGGCTGGTATACTGTACTCTGCAGCATTTTCCGGTCAGGAAACGACTCCGCGTCGTCATGCTGAAGACCGAAGGTTTGTGCTTACCTTCTTGTTCTTAGTGGCGAAGATTAATTGTGGGCGGAGGGAAAACATTATATTTTATTTTAGTTTATAAATTTCTTTTATTTTATTTAATATACTTTATAAATT
>AZBX01000361.1:0-38208 GCA_000757755.1 Steinernema glaseri
CGGATCCGAGGGGGACAGTTCACGTACCTCCCTTATGAGCTAAAGTGGCTCGTTTGACCCGATACCACAAACATCATATGACCCAGAAGACCATCATATTCCTCTTCACCCTTTGTTTTTCAGGCTACTTCGAGCTGGTTCAATGCTTCGACGACCGCTGTATATGTGTCGATCCAACCACCGGACATGAAGCCACCGAAACTGTCACCGACTCTCCTAAAGTTGCTCCGCAGTGTGGAAGTGAGTCGATGATGGACATTATGTTTTTCATAAGAATGATTTAGTGTGTCACAAGAAGCTCGCCTTCTTGTTCTTTGCACCTCCGCCTCCGAACGACGTCCCACAATGTCATCCCAAAACAGGAAATTTCCTCTCCATGCAGTGTCTTCAAAGCAAAAACGAATGTTTTTGTGTGAATACGGAAACTGGCCAGGAAATTTTGGGTTCCAGGGGGCAGAAAGGGAGTGTGAAGTGTGCTGACGTTGGTAGGCAGTGTTCCTCAATCTCCTATAATAGCTCTGCTTGTAGATTTTTCCATCGATTCTGGTAAGGGCATCTCAGTAAATACGGACAGGAAACCACTAGCTGGTCATCCTGTGGCCAACGAATTCTGCAAGCTCCCCAAGTCCATTGGGTCGAGCTGTAGCGGGAAACCAAAGAGGATTCAGTACTACTTCGACTATGAAACATTCGAATGCCTAGCGTTCCAGTATCAAGGATGTGGTGGAAATGCGAATCGATATGACACGGTAGATGAGTGCTGGAGCAAGTGTAAATTACGTAAGTCCGAAACATCATTAGCGGTCACTGTATGGGTTTGTTTCAGCCGATTTTGGAACCTGCTCGGGAAACGTCGGACCATTCCTGGAAGCCGATGGGAATCCGAGAATCTGCCATTCCTCGGAACCAGGAGCTGCGGCAAAGACCTGTCCTCCTGCCTACACATGCACCATGTTTGCCTTCATGGGGCTCTGCTGTGACAAGGCTACTCAAGGTAAAAACTAGCTTATTGTTAGACAAACAAGAATGTTTGAGTCCCAAAACCATGGGCAAGTTTTTTTCCGAATTATGATCTGCTTCTACGAACATCAGGTTTCGCAAGTTTTATTTTTTGGCGCTCTGTCTACCAAGTCTATTTTTTCTCGGAAACACTGGAAAACCAGGAAGTAGGGAAGGCTCGATTCTGAGAAAGGCGAGCGAACCACAGGAAAGGGGACGCATTGTTTAGCTCGACAATAACAAGCTATTCGGAGAAAAAGACATTTCCGTAAGCCAGCCAGAAATAGACAGTTTAAAAATTTATGTGCTTTCAAATCTTGTTATTCCGATAAAGAAGGTGCAGACGGCTTATCGCCAAGTTACGAACTTGTTTTGCTTAAAGAAAAAGTGAGCATAAGAGGCTTAAAAATAAAGAGGGGGGGGAATCATCGTCAGCGGACAGTCCAAATAGAGCATCGGTCTTGATAAGAATTTGGGTTATGAGGGCTTGCTCATCCAATCTAACATCGGCAAAGTCCCCAGGCAAAGACTGTACTTAAGAACATATCCAAAGCATCCTAACTTAAATGTTTGCAGACATGTATCTCCGGAACTATCGCCCTACTTGCCCCGAAGGACAGAAGGCGCACAGAGTCGATCTCAACGGCATGCCTTGGACGCTCATTGGAAAATCATGCGCCGACAACTTCTGTCCTTCCGGCTCTGTTTGCAACAAACTCGAGGTGTTCGCGCACTGCTGCACGCCCCGAAGAGCGGCGCGAAGTGTAGAGAAAACTCCGAATTCGATAAGCACGGACGAAGGGATTCCCAATGAGATTACCGTGGAAGAGTCGCTTCCCGAGCTACCCACAAGCGATCCTGTGAGGAAGCCTCCGGTTTGCTCGGACGGACCCATTAGGTACTACTTCGAGAAGAGCATTGCGACCTGTGTGGCCTACCGTAGCTGCTGGGGAAACGTCACTGGATGGTCCAGTGCCCAAAGTTGCAACATGAGAAGACTGCCAAGTAAGAGCACATGACTGGACGTAGCTATGGTTACTTTAGTGGATATCGGGCCTTGCTCTACCTGGCGTACGGCTTTATACAACTTCGACGCTATTCCCACCAATCCTTCGATCATTTGCGATGGTCCCGAGGGAAAGAAAGACTGTCCGAAGGGGTACTCCTGTAGAAGAGGAGCTTTCTTTGCAGTGTGCTGCAATGATGAGGTTGAAGGTTGGTGCCTACTTTCGTTATCGTGCCACTAAAGAAGTTATTGTAGAAATGTGGTCCCGAAACCTGCATCCGGTGTGCAGGAATGGAGATCAGAAGCTAGTTAAGGACAATGACGCGAATCCCCTTCTTGGACATCGCTGCGAAGACAAGTTCTGCCCAGAGAACTCAAGTTGTGTCCAACAGGAGCACCTGGCCCATTGTTGTCTCCGGTGAAGACGTTCCCTACAAGTGATTCATTCTTTCGGGTGTCAGATTGAACGTGCCTAATAAGTGTATATATGTGAGGCGCTGAAATGAGATTTATATCCCTGTAATAAATATGAAACTCAGAATGTTCTCATATATAGGCTACTAGCTATTAGAGAAGTATAAGGCTATTACAGAAGGCTACTGTAGGAGAGCAGCGTATTATGTACATTTGTTAGCAGTATATGCACACTTCACTATAATGCTTGTGCTGAAGTTTCTTAGACCCAAAGTACGCTTCATGGGATTCCTTAAATGGATCGAGCGCCACTCTCTAATAAAGCTCCAAGACAAGACTTCAATCCTTCAGAGGCCCTGATTTGCAAGAAGGTGGACAATGACAGGCTTATCAACAGTTAACCCACTTTATCCTCTGAAGCAGTGCGTACAAAGGCACTCAACAACTGTCTTATGATCTCAGCAGTTCTAGAGCTTACAGAAGGAAAAGGACCCTTTTTTGTCCATTTTACGGAGTTTATACTTCAAAGCACGACAAATATACAATCACATGAATATCTTACTGAATCTCGGGTAAGCTTGGCGGCGATCGCGGCGGCGTTAGTTCGATAAGTGAATGGTTAGAAGTTCGCTGAAGAGATCGATTAGAAGTGGACTGCTCCTGCAGCTCAAAAGACGGCAAGCACAGCGCACAGGGAGAGGGCGACTGAGAGCACTGAGGCGACGGCCGTGTTCTGGGCCTAAATGGTGAAGGTCATTGGGATACGGTAGAAGGCTTATACCGATGCCGGTTCATGGACAATGTTGTTGCCGACTTCGTGCTCGTTTTCTTCGTTCACCACGTGTATGGTTTGCTCGGTGACAGCGTTGATTTCTCCTTCCGCTACTTCGGGCTTCTCAGTTTCTTTTTCTGTGGTTTCGGACGGAGTGGCACTTGTGGTGGTCTGCAACGAAGTAGGGGTCATTTAGGGCCGATTTTCAAACACCCAATCAGAGAAGCTCAATCCCAAGCCGAGCATTGAGTCGTCTTCACTATACCCAATCCCAAATACTCAATCTAGTGCCTCAAGTCCTCACCTGCTCAGCCTGGTCCTGCTCGGGAACGGGCTCCACAGAAGCGGGAGACGGCACAGGCTGTTCCTGGATCTCCACACCGGTCTCCTCGGGCAAATCAGAGGCACTGATCGTCGGTCCAGGCTTGTCCGTGGCTACCTCCTTCTGAGGGGGTCCGACGGGATCCTCGGGCTCGTTGACCGGCTCAAACTCGAAAACGGTGGTAGAAGTAGGGGAAGGTCCCTTAGAAGCAGTATCTCCCTCGACCTCAACACTCTTCGGCTGCTCGGTAGCTGTGGTGACCTCTTCGTGAGACGACTCAGGCTTCAAGGTCTCCTTGTGCTAAAGAGGATATGTTTAATCTTACACCATTTGTGGAGGGACATACCGCTACTGGGGTGACCGCTTCAATCTTGCCATCGTCGTCGGAGAGAAGCACAGCAGGAACGATCTTTGTGACGACGTCCGATCCGACCTGCTCCTTCTCAGTAAAGGTCTGGACAAGAAGCTTGGATAGTTATAATTTTCTGGGGTACAGTACCTCGTCGTAGATCTCAGGATCGATGACAAACTTGCACTTATCAGGGAGAGCTTCAAGGTAGATCTTGGCGAGCTGGCTGGCGATGGGAGCGGACTCGTTGGCAGCGTCGCGGTGAACTCGAGCACTGGCTTCGAGGACCTGCTTGTAGCCAAGATCCTGGAAAACATTTTTAGCCATTGCGCTTAGTCCTTTTCATTTTACCTTGAAGAGGTCGCCAGCAGAAGCACATCGCTTGTTGATCTCGCCGATGGCGCACTTCAGGGTGCACTTGGTCTTACTGAAAGTATTCCATTTTGCATCCATGGAATAACGCCCATCGCTTACTCGCAAACAGGGCCGATACTATCGTAGAACACGAAGGGATTAATGATCGCGATGGAGGTTGAATCCAGTTGGAGCGTGGGATCGGTCAGGTGACATCCTTCGCTGCAGCTCTCAAGACTAGAAGAGTCCTGAGACCGCATACAGTCCTTCATGGATTTGAAGTCTAAAGATATAAGCAGGATTATTTGCGTATATAGGTCGTAGAATACCGTCCAGCTTCTGCGTGCATATGTAGGAGCTGACTGTGGCAGAGACTCGTTTCGTGAGTTCAGCTTGATCTTCTTCCGAGCATCCTTGTCCACATTTCATCAGATCATTGTAGATTCTGCAATGTACCCATAATAAGTTCTGATGGCAAGTGCCTCTGATGATCCGATCCAGAAATTGTAAAAAAGACTCTAAGTCCTATCTCTAAGACTCTAAGTCAACAAAATATTTTGGGAAAATACGCAATAATTTTCAGAAACTGATACAAAGAGGGAAATACCCGCTGGCAGGGAAACCCTTCCAAGTGTCTTCCGGCGAATGAACTCAAAAAAAGTGGAAATTAAAGGCCAAAGTTTACGTTATATCTTGATTCCATGAGAAAAAAATAAAAACTTTGACCCAAGTGAGATTCGAAGCTTTGCGTTTGCGAAACTATCGACGCGGGTTTTTCGTGTTCTTCCTACTTTTTGTCGATTTTGCCACTATTCGCTATGCCGCTAGGCCACTATTAGATAATACAGCCCTTCTTTCTGTCCCAGTGACCAAATGTTACGCTGCTTGAAACTTATTTACTTTCAGGCAGGTTTTCTGCGCTAGGGACCGCATCCATTTTTAGTCAGATATTACGTGCACATATGTTCCTAGTTTTGACCTTCAAATATCCAAAACCGCACCCAACTTCTTACAAAACTGTTACCCGATAAAGCTACTGTAGACTATGCAAACTTGATCCAGAACGTCCTTGAAACACTACAGTATCCGCAAAACCCGTTACCACACCCCTTCATCACCTTTTCCAGCACCACCGGATGTTTTTCTGCCTGTGTTTCCCCAAGAAAGAAACCGGCCAATGGCGATTGGAGAATCAAAAAACAAGAAACCGTCAGCGATGCACATGACGTTATTTGGTAAACTAACGTTGTAAAGTACACATTTAGATGCTAAACTTAAGGCCAATGTTTGTTTTCCGTTAAAGGATCACTGCCCACAACAGGTTTATTTATTTTTGTTTCGTTTATTTCACGATGTTTACGAGGCTGCACGTTAGTCACTGTACTACAGCTCCCTGACGTTCCCCAAGAAGCGAAAACGGAACCGGGTCATTCACTCCCCACAAAATGGCGATATAATCGACACCGGTTTTCCACCGGTGTCACCGTCGACGCCTTACTGTAACCGTTTGGCCGCTACAATAGCAAATTAATGAGCGCGTGTGTTGGCAGACGCGATGAGACAAAAAAGCGATGATGTTATGTAACGCCATGATGACCGGTTTGGTAAGCGCCAAGACGGTGGATGCTCTCGACAGGGTGCAAGGCATAAGAGAACACTCCAGAGGTGAATGTGGATGTTTTTGCAGAGAAATGGTGTGGAAGAAGGAAGCACAAGAACTGGGAAGGTCGAACTTTTTAACAGTGTTGTTCACGACTCATATATGGAATAGATTTAAAGAGAAAACATTAAGATATGATACTGTAATACAATGCCCTGCAAAAGATTTGGGCCACCCCCTTCATCTAGTATGACCAACTTTCTGAGTGTTCTGATTGGGTATTGGGATGACGGGGGCGGCCTGAAGTTTTGAACGGTACTGTATTTATTCTAGGAAATAACAAAGCCCATTGGAAGAAGGTAAACAACAATTTAGAAACTCTATAAAGCTTATCCACCGTAGCTTAAGTTTTTGAACAGGACAACAAGGACCTATTAAGCAGCAACCGCGATTGGTCTTCAAGAAATGTTTGAAAAGAGTACGTTTTAAGGACCCTCCTTCTTCAGATTGAGGTGTTCTACAGGTCAGACCCATTCTCTGGAGTCGGTCAATCTATGCTTTGAAATGTCCCAGCAATGGCTCACCGAAAGCCGTGTATGACTTTATTGTTTCCCCTCAACTTATTAGAAAACATCACAGATTGCCCCTGAAGGTCATAGTTCCAAGTCCTTTCAGAATCACTTCTGTTTTACAGTGATTTATGAGCATTGGTCCTTTTTCATGCGGTGCTTTGAAATATCACCAAATGCCACGTACGATGTTCACTGTAATAAGTGTAGGGAACGCCCGGGGTCCCCCGTTTTTCCACTTTTTAACTGATCTTTAGACGCACTAAACAAACGAGTGATTCACCTACGCGCCGTAGAATTCTCGCCCTTGCACTCAAGGGAAGCAGGTTTCGGGAATCGTATGACCCCTCTGCGGTTCATCATATCGAGTGGTTGTAAAGTGTACTTCTCCTGTCTCGAAATTAGTCCTTGCTGGAACCCTTGAGTCGGACAGTAGTTCCAGACACGTCCTCCTATTGGCTGCTGTTTTTGCTTCCGCCGCAGCGGGTCTCGCAACGACCGATTGTCACAACCAATTACACAGAGCTTGCTGCTGCGGACTGTCCGCCGTTCGGAAGCAAAAGCGAGCGGAGTGGAACCGCGGCAAATTATGTACTGTTTTCGCCCCCGCGCGAGCCCCCACCGGCCACACCCTGTCCGCCGCGCGATGATCGGCCGAATGCTGAGAGCAAGGAGATGACTTTTTGGGAGCGAAAAGCGGAAAACTGAGGGAGGAAGGGCACTTGAATATTACCTTAGGAAGACTTTCGAATCAATACTATTTGATTCTGACAATTTCATACATTGAGTGTATGGAACATGCTAGGAACAGAGGTCTGTTTTGGTTTGTTTGTAAAAGAATATATTGTGGGTGAAACCGCAAACAATCTTTTGGCAAAACATGACTTCAACTGTCAGCTCTGAAGACCAAGAATTTCGGAAAAGTATGTTTAAGTACCTCCTTTAATTACGTCAATAAAAAACCGGGACATCCAGTTCAAACCCGTATAAGAACAACTCCTCCATCTTTAGAATTGTTCGACTAAAACAGGGGCATAGCGTAACCATAACCCTCAAAACTACAAATTCCAGGTAGAGCTATACCCCTGGAACTTCCTGATTGAAACGTCATGGTTAATTTTTAACTTCCAGTTGAAATGAAACAAACAGATTGATTGTCAATGGAGCGGTGGACGTTGATCTACCAACATCAGTCACTTTTTGAGCCTAACAAAAGCTGACACGTTCCTTTGTTTGGAACATCAAGTCCCAGTAGGTGTGAGCACTCATGATCTAATCGTGAAAACCACTAGAAACGTACCCGCAAAACTCGTCGACGTTTTTGACAATCGTCTCAAAGTTCTTCAGATTAGACGCGGCGAAGATCCTCGATCCCTCTTGAAAGCATCCATTGAGACAGGCACTACTTGTCGTCAGAACTGGTTGCTCCGGGATTACAGATTCTAGAACCAGGAGTGAGTGTTCCTCACATCGCCTAAGCTTACCAGCCGAGACGGAGACCAACAGAGCAGCTAGAAGAAAACAAAATTGCATTTTTGCGCCGGCGACGAAGACGACACTTTCCGCAAGCGATTCTTCTTTTCGCGCACACAGTCGGCACTGTTTTATACGTGCTCGTGCTGTGTTCGAGGGGCGGAGCGGGTAGCGCCTCCAGCGGCGGAGGCGTCAGGAGTTGAAGCGCGGAAACGAGCGCTCGGGAACGGCGAAGGCGTGTACCGGCAAAGAAGCCACGGGAAGCCGCGGAGGGGCTTTGGCGCGCCGGGAGCACAATAATAACAATAACAGCGGCACGAAGAATGAAAGTGTAGCGGCGGTGATTGCGCAACGGAAGAAAAGAACAGGATTCGGCGAGGGTGCGCGCGGAGTTCGCCTCGGGCGCTCGGGGAAGAACGTGCACACGTGAACGCGCCCCTGAGGTTAATTGGGATCTGCAAGCGGGTAAAGATCGTTCTAAGCAGGTTGCCGGCGGGTTTTCGCAAAAGAGGGAAAAACGACTGATTAGTGCTATCTATAGGTTTGATCGAGCCTCAGGCGATTTGGAAGGCGTTCAACATTGAGGAGATGTAGTGTTCTGGGGGCAAAAAGTTCGGAAATTCCAAACATGTTGCAACGAGGGAAAAATGTAGAAAAATGTTTGCACAAGAATACAAAGATGTTATCTTTCTCTGCATCTTAGAGAGCACCTTGATATCTTATAAGGTGGTACCAATACCTGAGCACTATCAACACATCTTTCTCTACGGAAACACCCTACTACAGGGTGATAATTAAGTTTGTCTCTAAGCAACAGGCTATGACTTGATTGAAGCACCTTCTTTGCAAGAGATACAAGTAGTAACACTATGGATATATGACTATATAGATCCTCAAAATTAGATAAAAAAGCATGAATAACACAAAATGAGTGTACGAATCATCATTAAATGAATGTAGGATACTATAGTCGCATGGGACACTTTCGGAGTAAATTCGCTCTACGGAGAAAATTGATCGGCTATATCCTCTTTTATCTACCAGGGAATCATTCGCTCAGGCCATTGAACCGCCCACTGTTCGTCCCTTGAAGACCGCCAAATACCAGATATTCGAAGATTCTGGGAAGTCCACGAACCCTGGCTTCCAGGCTCCGTTAGTGATTGGCTTGTTTTAACGAAACCCTCTTTGTATCCGGGACAGTTTCGCGCGTTATGTAAATTCATTCAGGGAGGACGTACTTGAAAGAAAGAATATAGTCCAAATAAAGATGTTGCAACTGTTATTTGTTTTGGAACATCATATGTCCAAATGGTTCAGTTTCTGCCTTCGACATGACAGACCAGAGTTTTCATGATTTAGTCTACATCTTACCAGACTTTTGTCCAAATGGTTATATGCGATATTACTTCCAATTCTACATTAGTTCCGCATTAGTTCTACCGTACTCTGCTGACGATATACTGCATTGTCATATCAGATTAACTCAAATTGGAAGCTTCAATTCCGGAACCCTTTCTTCCTTCTTTCTGAAGTTTGAACCTTTTTTCTGAAGTTTGAAGTGGCAAACGCCATTGATCTGGTTCATTTTCGGTTCCACTTTCACATTTTATTACAGCTGAGTTGGCCAAGGTTAAAAAACAATAGCATCCTGTTTTTGCAAGACTTCTGCGCCTCTCCAACAATTCATTTTTCATCGCTTCTTCAAAACATCCTCCCACAAAAGGAAGTTCTGCCTTGTAGCCTGTCCCTCTTCTGGCTGTCCTGTCCCTCCACATCTATAAATCTCATGAACTTAAGTCCTGTTTTTCAGATCGATTTTTGATGAATGACACGCGCACCCGTCACCTGACCGCCCTGAGAATCCGTCTTCCTCAAAAGCGCAAAGTTCCAAAGTTTATCAATGTTCTAGGACTAGTGCACGGTTTTAATCATCGACATCTAATCTATGAGGCTTTCAACATTGCACTTTTCAAGCTCGATCAGCGCCGGTACAGTGAAGGACATCGCTCTAGCGCGCTTGGTGGGCGGAAACCTTAATGGCTCCATTAGCAGTAATGTGTCCTTGGGAACATTTCTCCTTTTGTCGCCTAGAAGTGTCAGGAACACGCATGAAGGCGATTCTGTTTTCTCCTTTCACTTTTCTACCTGACCACACCTAACCTCTTTGTTGAGTTCTCCTCCAACCCAATTCTTCCGATTTACAAATTGGATCGTCTCCACTTAGGGAACGTGTTGGGCAGGTTCTATATGTAGGTTAAAAATACCGGAGATGCGCTTTTTGTCCGCTGGATGACTTGTTTCCAAACAAGCGCCATCTTACGATATGAGCTGATCAACAGTAAAGTATCAGAAGGTGCGAAATACACTGGGATTAGGAGTACAAAAATTGAAAAACAGTTTGCGAAAGATCCTGTTTAGATGATGTATGTACAGGTGTGGAGTTGTTCAGCGAACAAACTGGAGTTGTCTGAGGATGTAGGAAGTGTTATTTGATGGATTACATATAGTGCTCAGTAGGAGCAGTGTTCTAGAAAATTCATTGGAACATATGATCTAAGAATGCTGACGGATTGGTTCCTGTCAGTATGACGTGCGATCACGAACACCACTGATAGACCATATATCACTGGAGAGATTCACTACAGGTTAGGTCCAGTTACCTCGGGGCTGCAACCTTCGATTTCAACAAAAAAAGGTGAGGGGTAAAAATAAACAGCCAGTTTCGAGAATAATGTCAAAACAATTGCCGCTTGCAGGGTTCGAACCTGCGACCTTCTGTTTACGAGACAGACGCTCTACCACTGAGCTAAAGCGGCCTGCTGCAGTGGCACAAGCAGATTCTTTCCATGATACCATTAGTGGAGGTGCACTTCTACCTGTGCAAGCTGTGCAAAAAGGCGAAGTAGAGGCTGAATTTCACAAAGGTGAAAATCTGAAACTACAGTTGTACTTTGATGTGGTCGTAAAAATATCATGTAAGAGCATGTTCCTTTACTTTACTGGTTAAGAGACCATAGATCTCCATTCTCTGGTTCCGCTACGCCAGTCTCTGGAACATCACATAAAGTTGGTCACATCTTATTTCTGCTGCTGGTTCTCCACAGCTGATGTTCTGCAGAAACTGTGACTTGCAGAGTCCTCTTCAAAATAGCATTTCCAGACCTGTGATCAGTTCTGTAAACCTGTGATGCGATTAACCGATTCTCGCTATGGAAGTCTTTGGTTTTCCTCTGTCACATCGTATAACTGAAAATGCATAGCACAGGAGAATGACTCACCAGCACAGTTCGGCATTGGTTGCCTTCACTTCTTTCTTCAGTGAAAACTTATCCGAGACACAAGTGTGTTATACGAGAACAGGTTTATTCTCGCAGCAAAACAACCACACTGATATGGAGGACAAAGCATTCTCTCCGCGACTCGTTGGAGTTTCCGCTATTCTCAGAACGTCACCGATAGTTCTTCTATAGCACCGTCGATGCGATCATGGTTTGCATGCTTCGGTAAAATGGAACTTTTGTCTTATGCAATCATTTTTGTGGGCCGAAGATCGAAAGCGAAACGAACATCCCACATCAGAAGCACCATTAAGCATAAGGTCAGCCAGAAGCAGAAAACATCTCTCATAAAGTTGGACGCTCCGGTTCAAATTGCAGGATAATCGTACAATATGGAACAATGAACAGGGGTTTGCGCACAAGTTGCGTACAGCTACGCTCTTTCTAGCCTAGAACAGACCCAGACCTTTGATTGGGCCAACTACCGTATCCGCGTCCAGACCCTTAGGAGTACCAGATCGGACCCTTGGTGCTACGAGAGGAGCACCAGACCCTTAGTGCTCGTGCTCCGAGTCGCAGCCGAGGACGATACGCAGAAGGGGCCGCAATTTATAAGTGCAGTTGCATCTACTCTGAAACATTACCACTTTGTAAACCGACTTGTGATACTGCTTAAGTGCAGAGGATTATCGTTACACCAGAAAGGGAACTCCACAGACCCAGCAACGATGAATGCCGAAGACGCCGCCGCCGAAGAGCTCCCTACGCCCACCGAATCCAAGAGGACCGTCTTCGAAGATACGCCTCACTGTCTCTTCATTGAGAAGAACCAGGAAGCCGGCACTCCCATTCCTACCGTAATCTACCATCAATCGCTGGACCCCGTTTGCCCTTCGACCTTGAGATCCACATTCCTCCTTTATGCCCAAAAAGATTCGACATGGACGTCCCACGGCAGCAGACACAGCCGCGTCGCCATATTTTCGCAACTTGCTATGGGCATGTTGATCGCCGATCGCGTGGAATAACCCAGCCAGAGGTTTGTTTCAGTACCGAATGGTCGACATGTAATCGCGTTGTGGGACCACACGAGCGGGAACTGCAAATTTATGAACGAACAACTTATTGAACTCGGCCGGAAGGCGGGAAGATTTGGTTGTTTTTCGCAGTGGTAGCTCCTAATCCGAGATCTTCCCAGTTACTGGATTCGCGAAATTCTTTATCCCAGGATGACTTGCGCATCTGGCTATGCTTCGCTTTACTCCCATCTATCATCTTAAGACTTTGTGGTAGTATGCTATGTCCAAAGTAGTTCTTGAGACTGATTTGTAGTATCTGCACGACTAAACGTGTGCCTCAGGCCTATGTCCTCTCCATATGTACACTTGATCACCATTTGCAGATATGGTTCTCGGCTTCTTAACAAGGGCGGCAACGGCGGTCATCGGAACACTCCTTCCGGCATATCGTACCTACAGATGCCACGAGAAGTCTAGCGCTCGTGAAATGGTAAGCTTTCTGAAGCCTCAAATCTCTAATTTCGGTGTTTAGAGACATTGGTTGCGCTACTGGACAGTATATGGCTTGTCCACGTTCGCCGAAAGTGCTGCGAAAGCAATGTTCCTCGACTACTTGATTCCAGGCAGTGATCTTCTCCTATTGCTGTATGCTTGTTGGTGTTCGTTCCCTGTTGCTGGAGGTACTGACCAGATGTACGTCAAGGTAAGTGTGGTGTAGTTGCACTTTAACGTATTCTTCATTTCAGCTAATTCGTCCCTTTCTCCGCAAGAACGAAGCATCTATTGACGCCGCCATCTCAACCTTTTCCTCGTCCTTCCGTGAGCGGCTCATGTCAGCCGTTTCTGCAGTCGGTCAGCAAATCGTCAATGCAGTGATCGGATCAGCGTATAGTAACCCTGCGATGGGCGCTGTTCACGCAATGCAGATAGGATACACTGAAGGAACACCGAGTCGTCCGTCGATTCAAGGATGTAAGTCGAATCCTGGTTATTTGGGCGTAGAGAAAGAAAGTGGTGTAAAGCTTACCCCTTTTATGGTTTAACGATAGTTACCCCTCTTTAACTTGAGGTTATCCATGTAATACTGCTCTTCAAGTGATATCAAAAAACATTTCAGTCTTCGAGGAGGAACAAGAAGATGATATGAATGTAGTCTACGTCAAAGAGGAACCACTGGATGACGGTTACGAAGTTCACGACATCCAGCCGACGCCCCATCTCCCCATCGACTTAACTGGGGACGGGGACGGCAACGAAGAATTCCTGTCCATTGGTGCTCGAGTTCAGCGTCGCCACCGAGAATCGACGCCACGGCAGCCGAGGACGCGCAGAAGGGGACGCAATTTATAGAAGCAGTGAAGCTGCTCTTCAGAATTATCGTCAGGTTGTAAATTGAATTTTTACGCTGTGTAGTGCATAAAAACTTTTTCCTCTATTGATGTTCCGTGTGGCTGCACCACATTGCGATATGAACTCAAGAAAACTCAATTTTTACCGATACCGTAATCGGATCTTGCCCTGTCAGGTTGCACGGGGGCACGTCGGCAGGCTCCTGGCTATTCCCTCTCGCGCGCATGAATTTGTTTTCAATTGTCTGTCTGCATTTGTCTGTCTCTGTCTCCAATCGTCTGTGTTCAATATGCCCTTTATTTTTCAGTTTTCCTTTAATTTCTTGAGATCTTTAATTAAATTTCTGAATGTTGGTTTTGACCCCCCGACCACACTTGTGGAGGGCTCCTCTTTGTGTGCAAATTTATTTGAGACCGTTCGGTGTTTTTTCCACATTCGCGCGTTCAATGAGGCGACCGGTCACCTGCAAAGAGAAATGATGTCCGAAGAGCGCTTTGCAATGATGACCTCGGAAACGAAAGACCGTTTGCAACGGTTCAGTAGGTTTTACAACTTTCTCTGCACATTTCCAAAGACAGTTTGCGTTCGTAGATTGGACCATTGAAGTACACGAAGCCTGTATTGGTGATAGGAATCCCAACATGAAAACATAGTTTCGAAGACAGTCTCAACGTTAATGCTTTCCGTTTATGAATTTCGCCATTTTTTGCTCGCTTCGTTTAATTGTTGCGTCGTCTTTTAACAATAGAGTAAGGGCACATTTCAAATTATTTTTGGGAAAATTAAGGTCAGACGTTTTTTGGAAAGGAATGTCTCCGCTTTTAGACAACTTGTTCTGTACAACCTCTTGCGTTATTTTCGAACTTTAATTGGGCCACTTAGCAGTAAGATAAGAGTGCTATTAAGCTCTGTTTGTGTGGCAAGCGCAGCATTACGCAGCACAGTAATGTGAAAATCAGTGATGGGTCATATCGGCTTAATGCGATTACATCGTTCCTGTATTGGTGATATAATACATCGCGTTTTCACAACTTCAACCGTGACTGCCAGTAAATTCTTTTTGCGTGTCCAACGGAAAATCCAATTTGTAACCGAGCTTTTGGCAATCGTATTATACGGGCGCGTAATCCGTATCTGTGCGCTCTGGATTGTAAACTGTTGGCGATGAAACCAGTTAGTTTGATATTGGTTTACAAGCGGTGATATCGTGACCCGTTTAAAAATGATTTCTCCGTGAACCTGCCCGGTGACCCCTTAACCGTTCGTTGTTCTGTGCATTTTCAATTGATATGTACTCTTCACACCTGGCGTTCGCGATTTCACACCTGTTTTATCTATGTTGCGTTCTCTCGTCTACTTGCGCGATGAGACGTCTCGTGCCCTTCCCGCGTGTCTATTTAATTTTGCTACTTGCAAATTAAATTTCAAGCATACTTACATTGAATATTTTCAGTAATGCCTATCCTGGCTGCGATAAAGAACTGGGTGGTGGGCGATGTGTCCAAGAAGAGCTATAAGGTGGTACCGCAGGACAGTTCGCGTGATCGAAGCACCTCTTCTCCGGACACGACAAGCTCTGTCAATGCAATACGGCGCGCAAAGAGCTCCAGTGGCAGAAGAATGTCCTGCAATACGGATACGTCCACGAATGGCAGCGACTCAAGGATTCGCCGAAGATGGTCAACAGTAACATATGACCATACCCAGTACACTCCAAAGGATCTTTATTTGGGTAAGCTGTCTTCTTATGGTTTGTTTGCACAATCTGGAAGCTCTTCAGATTGCTCTCTTCCACCCTGTACCGAATCGTCGGAGCACGAAGAGAACAGCGACATCTTTCGCAGCGATCAGGGGTCGGGTGAGTTGCCGTCTCATTCTAATTAGCATAAAAACCGCGGGAGGAGTTTCGATTGGGGGTAATTTTCGATCGCCGCGCGCCGTTGCTGATGGTATTGAAGGGTTAGCGACTCATGTCTTTGATATATGATCTATTGTCCTGTGAGTACGCGCGTCTTTTTTGCGCTTTTTAACCTTAGTGTCTCTTGCACTGACGATTGCGCCCCTATGCTGCCTGCCTATGGGAAAGCGCTGAAACGCGCGATTCGAACGATTGATTCAGCGCGGCAACTCCACCAGAGGAGGCGCCGGTGACTCGTCTTCTCCGTTTTAACCCCATTATCGGAGACTGTGTTAGACGCTGTTTACCAAACTGTAGTAGTAATTGTTTTTGCTCCTGCGGCCGCTGTTACACGGAAGTATGGCCGCGCTCTCCTCTACTCGAGTATTATAAATCTCTGTTGTAATAGTGGCCTCGGCTCTCATCGGGAGCGGTCCCTCTTTGCATTGTTGAGTTACTTATTGTTTCTGGTCACGCGGGCAATTGGCCGCTTACTGCCGCACCGTTCGCTGTAATTTGCCATCGCGTTCCTCTAAATCTAGTTCTGCCGCTATTTCGCTCGATTTCCGTTTTTCGCAACCACTTTTTCCAGTTCCTCGAACATCTCTTCCCTTCATAACTATTAATTTGTCGTCAATGTTGTGTCGCTACTATGGAATCTTCGCCTTCTACATCGGGTCTCCGGTTTAGTCTGTCGAAGGCCCTTTTTAGGTCTCCGTGGCGCTCGAAAGATGGTCAGTCAAAGCGCACGGAGACCAACAATATTGAGAAGATGGGTTATAGTAGTGCCACCCTTGACAGAAGCAGCAATGTTGGCAACTTCTTAACTCGAAAATTGGCGAAGAGTAAATCGAGTATGGGTGTTGGAGTTTCCCGATCGGCTTCCTCATCGGGTGCCAATGTCACCGTACACTGTGCTGGCTATTCTCAGCGTCTCGGAACTTCACCCTTTCCTATGAGAAGGGAAAGCGAGTGCGGCTCCGATATATTTGGTCAGAGCTACGAATATATCTCTCCGATCAACAAGAAAAATCGCAGTAAAAGTTCTTCGTCCCTTTTAAAGAACACAGGTTGGTTATTATGGTCGCTATTACATTTTAAAATGAACGTTCAAATTTTCGATTGCAATCTCATGTCGCTTATGTCGAACAAATTTGTATGACCTTTAGGTGCAGAGTAGAGTTGAGACGGAGGAGATTAGCCGGTCAGATTAGAAATTCACGATGGGGAGTCGGGAGTCGGGGCCATAAATCACTTGGAGAGACACACATTTACGCTTGACGGCATGCACCTATGTTTGACATTGTTTACTGTCTTGCTGCGCGGCGGACTATCCCAGTGCGGGCAGAACACAGACTTGTCCATTCATCATGTCTTCTTCGGGATAGATCTGCGCAAGGTCATGGCAATCGATTCCGGCAGATGTTTGCTGTAGTGGCGTTTGAGTGACCGGCAGTTGGACAGGCGCGCGCACTCGACAAGTATTAGCGCATCGCAGAAACCCTTTTCGGCCAAATTTGTCAATTAATTGCCATTCCTTTTGTCTCGTCCGCCTCGTCGATTTTCACTTCAACACTTCACATCCTATTGAGTGAAGCGGGATGTTTTGTGGCGAGTGGACTAAAGCCGCTGTGTGTAGGTTTTTAATTTATTTTTCCATTAAGCACTTCATTATTTTGTTTGCGCTGCCTCTCAGCTGGTGACAACCCGTTTTGGTGACCGGGCTGTGTATTTGACGCCGAGGTACTCGGCCTTCGCGGTGATTTATGGACTATTTGACCGATGGAAAATAGACGATACCCTCAGGGACTCCGATCGGTGGGAGGTGGGACGCGGAGTGTGTAATTCAATGCGCCTCGAGAGCAACGATGATTAAGGTGTACGCTGAGTTCGGTTTTTCAAAACTTGAGTCATTAGCAGAACAGGCCGGGGAGTCCGGTCATTTTAATGGCAGCCGAGGTGGCCTGAGGCGGTGGTGAATGTGCCCGTTGCTGGTCGAAGCGATTTGGATACCGATTGCCCAGTTGATATTCAAGTGGTTTGGGTTGTCGGCTCGTAAGTTTAATAGTGATGGTGATCGTCCTGAGTGACATGTGTTGTCCATCCATATAGCAGTTATTGAATTTTCATCTTCTTTCTAAATAGCGAGCCGCCTTTTAGCAGATAGTTAAATAGTGTGCATCTGTGGGTAACTAAAACCATATGGGATTGCGCGTGAAACAGTTCGTATATTCCAGTGGGTGCTTTACGAGGGCTGCAGGATGGCTAGCGGAAGGATGGCTGTGGCATGTAGTGATTATAAACCAATCCATATTTCCTTGTTTATAATGTTTGTTTTTAGTACGGCTCCGGAGCAATCACCGCCAAAACACTTCAACCATCGAAGCAGACGATCTGACGAGCGAAATCGAAAGTTGTGCACAAGCGCCGCCACCGAAAGCCTCTGTTCAACATCTAAATAGGTCAGAGTTTGCGTTGCCTATGTGCGAATTTGACGTAAGTGATTGAAAGACATCGGGGGGTATGATATCCTTTGTGACATTGCAGACATCTGCTGTTGGAAGACCATATGAGCTCGCGACTCTTGATGATCTGCGCGGAGTACATCCCAACATGAACCAGTCTTGTTTCGCCGATCTTGCTGGAGAGGATCCGTACAGCGCTGCTACACGACGCGCTAGCTATAACTACGTCCCGAACATCGAGACGCAACAAGTTTACCAACCGCATCAATTTGCGAAAAAAGTTTCGAGCCGTGTGGCTTCGTTTGAAGCTAGTGGAGTGTCGTCGAATGAAGAAGGAAGCGCGACTAGCAGCGCAGATGCCAATCAGCCTGTTCGCGTGAAAGTACGTCCCTCCCAATCGAACATGGCACGTTCGATGTCTTCCATTGGACCGTCGTTCAGCCGGAATTACTACGGAGCGAGCAGTAAGTATTTCAGTTTGGTTAATTATTTATTACGGTAGCGTGGCAATTATCAAAATGAACGGCAGCCCGTGGCCCTCAGGCGACGGCCACTAAAATCCGATTAATTTTATTTTGATTATCAGTAAGCAGAAGGAGCAGGAACCAGAAGTGGTCAGACTCATTTATCTACAACGCCCGTGACCGTCTGCACACAAACAACCTCGTAGGCTTCTCATTAGCGTAGGAACAAATGGATATAGGTAAAAGCAGGGTCGGCCCCTGACACCCCATCGATTTCATTTTTGATTGTTTTGCACATTTTGCCTCAGAATGTCAGTTGAGAATTTGCAATTAAAGCGAGGGAAAGCGGTAGCCGGGCGTGGGAAGGGATGAGACAAGACGTCGGGCAGCTACGCCATGGCCATAAGATTATCTCGCGCGCCGCCCGCGTCGTCTCTTCTGGTGCGCAAGCTGAGTGAACGGGACACAACGCCTATTTTGATTATCCAATTTGTGACAGGCGGGCAGACCGCGCCGTTGGCCCTTTGCCTTCTTCCCTAATCGCCGGACTTATCGCGGCGCCGTTGCCTTTCGCACGTCACTTAGAAAAAGTGATGGTTATTGATCGTCAGTTTCAATCCCTTTGCCCTCAGTGTAATTTGTGAGGTTTATTGTTGTCCAAATTTCCCCTTGGCGGCGAGTAATTTATCAAGTGTAATCCATGGGCGTATCGCGAGCATTGGCATAATGATTCGCATCCCTGCTGTGGTTTCGGCTCGTGCCGGCTTCATGTACTGGAGATGGGACATGAGCTTGGAGAGTTTCCGTGTAATTGAGGCCATGTTTACTCACTGAAATTTGACCCTCGGTTGACTTTGCCTGGGATTATCGTTTTTGGTCCTCATGTAATCATTTCAGCTCCCGGGCTTAACAACGTTGGCGAGCCGTTCTCAGATGTGATGGCGCACACAGAGACGTCAAACTCGTCAACCACAACGACACCCATCAACCATTTCTCATCTTCCATGAATGGCGCGATGCGCAACTCACCAAGCTTTCAACAGCAGATGAAACGCCAACAGATGAAGCTGAACCTGTCAACTCCCAACACTCCATCGGACGAGCACACTTCTCAAGGCTTGCCGAACTATACCTCGTAAGTTGCGTTACAATATATTTTACTTTTATTTATTTTAAGCTACTTATTTTTTTACAATTAATTTATATGGAGTGACTAATGGTACTTGAGACCCTGGTTGACTTCTTCCGCTTTAGTATTGCGCTCCCTGCTGGGTCCTAATCCCTCTTGTAGCCGTCCAATTTGCATGTAAACATCTGGTGGGTTCGGGTCAACGGACGCCATATAACAATGGCAGCGACACGAGGCGATCTGTGTTTCTTTGTTTTATAACTGCGTGCCTAACTGAAGAATCTTAGAGCAGAAAACTCTTCACCTTCTTGTTGTGACTAACTTTGATTGATCGGTGGGCTTAAGTTACGGCTAAACTTCCGCCTACTCGGCAACTAATGCCTATCGTTCTCTATCTTTTAGTACTTGATTCCATTTCTCGTCCTCTATGTTGCTAAATACTTTCTTTTCCCTCTCCCACCGTATTAAAGCCATATGGTGGAGTCCATTATAACGTTTTTTATTTTGATTTGACCGGGGGATCGAAAGACGACAGCTGTTCCATAGGCGTTTTACGATATCATGTCTCCTTTGTGACATGAACGGATATATTTTCTTCTTGAAGTGCCAGGATCTTAAGACCTCTGGTAGTAGCTTTGTTTATTAGTGGGACCTCAGCCGGCATCGGCTTGTCTCGTCCCGTCCCGGTTCTATTTGCTAGGCGGCTTCCGTTCCACTTGTAATAACTCTTCTTTCCAGAAGTCGTCGTTCGAGTGCTCTCATCGACTACAACCGCAGTGAAACCCACGACATGAATGCGATGCTCAACAATGTCACAACTTCCACTCCGAACAAGGTTGGTTTTTACGGATTGTGGTCACTTGCTCTAAATGAGATGGGGAGATGGGAATGTTATCCGCGCTGAAAATCTTCTTTTCTCCATATTAGAAAATGCGACGGAGATCGGATAAAGGGGGATAAGGTGGCGACTGCGACAACCATGTCAGTGTGATTATTGTTCCTCTTCGATGCCGTAATGTGCAACATGTTTTCCGCTACTTTAGCGAAACTGGTCAAGTACTTCTTTTGTGTATGTTACAACTTAGGGAAGCATTATCCTGAACGTCAATTTAAGCTTTTTCTACGGTGTTCATTCTAGATGGCGGTTGCTCCTCTGCAGAAACCTCGCCGATCAGAACGAGATGACCGAGAATATTCGATGCCACATGGCTACAAGTCTTCGCACCATCACAGGTAAGCATGGATCCTGAACTTCATTTCTGAAATGTGAACTGTTCAGAAGTCATAACGACAGACGTGTGATGCCTCTCAGATCTCCCTATCAGTGCGCAAACTCGCCTTCTTCCAGTGGATCCAGTGCTCGCTCGCCTTCTGTTGGAGCAAGAGTCGGGTCGCCGCTGTCCACCCCCGTTGCCATCGATCTCCCACCTTCGTCATGTGCCTCCAACCAAGAACTGAGTGACCGTGTCAGATTCCTGGAACAGGTCATTGCTTCTGGTGGCGTTGTTTCGCCCGACGTCTCCACCTCTATGATGTTCGCCGCCGGGTCGTCACACACTCCTGGGGCAGCTTCCAACAGAATCCACCGGACTGCGCAGTTGGTCGTCTCGACGACGCCATCATTGTCACCGTATGCTCTGGCACAACAACAGATAATGGCTCGCGACGTGGTGGACAAGGAGTACCAGATCGAGACTTTGAAGAAGCAGCTGGAAGTACTTAATAAGCAGGCAGAGACAAGGCAAATCCAGTACGAGGAAGACGTGAATGCGTTCAAGAAGGAGTCGGAAGAAGCGAGAAGCCAGTTGGTCGCTCTGAAGTCCAAAGTCGAGGACCTCGAAACAGAGAGTACGGTGTATCAGCAGAAATTGGCCCGGTCCGATCAGTCCCGCCAGGTAGCCATCGTTGAAAGTCAAGAGAAGATCCTTTCGCAGGTACATTTCGACATTTCGTACATCTCACCGTGACATTTTTCGCTTTCAGGAGAAAGAATTGTCGACATTACGACAAGAACTAGCGAAGAAAGAGGAACTTGCGAACGACTACGAACAGATGAAGAAGGAACGTGATTGGCTTGACAAACAAAACGCGTCGTTAAGTCAGCAGTTGGACGAAACTGACGCCATCAGGAAGAAGAACGAGCTGCTGAATGAGCTGCTGCGTGAGAAGGAGACTCAAGTGAAGGAGCTTGAGGACACCATAATAGCCCTAGAGATGAAGGCTAACATGTCCCTCTCGACCAGCAAAAGCGCTCATGGCTTCTTCTACGACGACGACGACGAGGATAGCATCGATCGTCTTCTACCTTCCGGAAGCGAGACGCCCCTTTCGAGCACGTTTGATCTGACGTCCCCTGGAATCCACCGTGTAGCGAAGGTTAGTGAAGCTGGCTTCGATCTAATACAAAGTAACTGCTTTCAGTCCGCTTCTACGCACCAGTTCGGCGCAGATAACGGTAGCTCGGTTGCGAACCGACTCATTTCGAAGCAGATGACGCAGATGTTTACTGCTCTCCTACGCAAATCCAATGATTGCAAGACATTGGCGCGTTGCTTGGCCGACACGGCGTCCACAGCTTTGGAAGGGAAGGAGCCGAACTTCAACCGTCTTCTAGGCTGCTACAGTAAGATCGTCTTCACGGATTCACCGTTTACACTGCGTATTTAGGTGATGTATCAGAATCTGACAGCGAACCGATCATGAGGGGATCAGTGTCGACGCCAACGAACATGACGACCGCCGTCGCAGAGCGCTATCTGCGGAAAAACAACGAAGACCTCGCTCGCGTCGAGCAACTGCTAGAGACGCTCCGCTCAAAGTTCATCACCTACTACCAGCAAAGGTGCGAGGGCATGCAGTGCCAAGTCCAATGAAACCTTTCCATTTTTTTTCTTCTCTGTAAATAATACATAATATTGTATACTATGCTTGAAATTAATTTATCATTAACACGAAACGAGATCGAATTCTACGACTGTGTCTGTGTGACTCTGGTGATATGACTAGCCCAACGCGCGGGGATCTAGACTCTCCCTCTCCATTTAAGCTGATTTCTGTCTACTCGATGAGACGCGCCTTGTCGCTGTCGTCGATCAGGAGATCGTCAGCACTGACGGTGTCGGCCTCCTTCTGAGTCGCCGGCTGCACCTTCGCGATCTCCTCCATGACGGGCACGGGGCCGCTGGTCGGGCTGATCTTCGCCGCGGGTGCCTTCTTCGTGGAGCCGGTGGAACCTGTGCTCGTGATGGTGTCGCTGCGGCCGGGCGCTGCCGGGTAGATGCGGATTGGCGGCTCGTTAGGGGTCGCGTCCTCGCTGGCGAACGCCGCGAGGCGAGTGCCGCCGACGCAGCTGGCGAATGTCGGGATGAGGAGACCAAGGGCCATCAGAACAGCTCCGAAGGCGAAGACGCAGAATCCTGAAAGGAGAAGGTATTGGAGCAATGTTTTGTCTGCAAGGTTTCTGGTCTGCAAGTGTAATGTGGTTTGTGTAATGTGTCTCTGTCTGCAGACGTTGCAGACACATGTGTCTGATTTGCATAGTTCCCACATGTGGGAGTGGTGGGAAGCACTAAGCAGACATAGATCATCGCACCCTTCAGCCCCGCTGGCAGACACTTTTTCACAGTTGATGTTTTGAGACATTTCAGATTGATGTCTCTCTCACTGACAAGCACTGGGGTCTCAGGAAATATCTCTCAAGCAATGGATTCTCAGGAAATATTTCAGACCTGTGGACTTTGCTGATGTGACCTTACCTGTCATTTTCCAGTGTCGCATGGGGTCCTTCAGAATCTCGGCGAGTTTCTCGGGAGGCACGTAGAAGTTGCCGTCGTCGTCTTGGTAGATAGCGATCTTCACGATGGAGTCCTCAAGCGCCTCGTGTGGCCACGTGTAGCCAACGGCGATGGCTGCCGCGCCGCCGATGAGCATCAGAAGCCCGACGACGGTGAGCAGACGGCAGATGTAGAGGCCGCGGCGCTGGGCCGGCGGTGGCGGAAGCAGGTACCACGCGCCGGAGGTGTCGATGTCCTCGACGGTGGGCGACGCATAGAACTGGTGGATGTAGTTGCGGATGCCGAACCCGCCGGACGGCGGCGCGGTGACCGCGTCGACCAGCGCCGTCGGCTTCGGCCCCGGCGGGCTGAGCTTCTCCTTCTTCGTAAGTCCGAGGTTAAAGCCCCCCATCGATGTTAACACATCAGGGTGTGGGTGGTTACCTGAAGACAGGCAGAGGGTTAGATGGGAAGGCTCTCGAGGGCCACAATCCTGGGAAGTGGACCGCGCCGCGCAAACTTGTTTGTTCGGAGTATCGCGCCACGGAATGCTAATGGCGGAGGATTAAGAGTGAGCGGGTAAACCAGGCTAACAAGACGGCCCAGGGGAGCGGCCAAAGACTGATAAACAAGTAGGAAGTCTAACGACCGGGTTGGCCTGGCCTATGAGTGCCTGAAGTCCTAGAAACAGCACAGAGTAGGTAGAGTAGTAGCTAGTAGCAGTAGAAGAAAGGGCGCACCTGAAGAATGAGGAGTCTGGCCACATTCTTATGCCTCGGAGAGCGGAGGTTTCTTTCGTAGTCTTAGCCTATTCATAAGACTTCTTAATAAGTTAGAGAGCGTGAAAATCGTAAACAACTTTTAAGTTTGACTTTTGGCCTAAGGGTCTTGAAAAACAAATTAGCGCATGAGACTGGAAGAACTGGATTCTACTTGAGGGAACGATGACGTCGTCACAGCGCGGTTAGGTGTGACCCAATACTTGAGTATTGCGGAAGGATGTTCCACTCTGAGGGTTCCACTGTCGTTCAGGGTTAACGGTATTTAGTAATTAGTATTTTTGAGTATCGTAAGCGGTGCTTGAGGGTATTTTGAGCCATAAACAGCAATCTTAGGTGATAACTCACCGATTCTTGGAAGGATTTGGAACGTCCAGGAGCAACCACTTAACAGGAAAGGGTAGAATGAACGAACTGACGATCTTTACTGGATGACGTCAACTATCCTTCTGCTATAGAACTTCTCTAGATCACGGGAACCATTGCATAGCGGCGATTTGGTGTTAGAATATGGCAAAAAACAACTTACACGACGTCCCAGGTGGGCTGCCCCTATTTAACTCCAAAAATCTCCCTAACTCCAAAAAACCATGTGACCAGAAAACCCGAAACTCCATTCCCGAGCCCATCAACTGAGTTTGAAGCCTCCATCGCACAAGTACTCTTGAAAACGAAAATGGCCTGTGAACGGACTAAGTTATTTGTTTACCAGCGCACTTTGTTTACTGCTTTCCTGAGTTGGCATCGGCGCTTCGAAAATAACCTTCCGCGATGTGACATATTCGTCGAAAAACGCTGCCGGGCACAGCTGTCCTAGGGACCGCGATGATTTGTTTACGCCACGGGATTGTGACGCGTGTCCGAGAGCACACGGTGTGGATGTTGGGAATTCGGTGTTTTTACAAAGGGATACATGCCTGAATGGGCCGGAAAGATGTTATTATGAATGCTTGTTTTGGTCACGCTTCGGAGGAGTTGGAGCATGAACACTGGAGAAATGTTTGGAATGTATGTAGGCGTGGATTGGAAAAGTACATATCACGGAACAAAGGATGGCGTGGTAGATTTAAAGTAGATCCACTACACTCTATTTTGCATAAGACAGTAACTTCCAAAAACGCTCTCTGGAGCTTACTGTAAGCTAGGGACTTCTCAAGACATGGTCTCGACTAGAAGAGACCGACAGCAAGAGGAGAGAAGGCCACACACATTGGCTTTCCCGATACTCTTTTTGAATTTGGCTCAAGTAGCATTTTGTCCGCCAAAACAAAACATTAATTTGTTAAGGTCTTTCATATCCGAAGCACTAAGGACAGCTGACGACAATAAGCTAAGCCCAAGTACAAAAGAGGAATGCCGGAGTCACGCGAGCCAGAGGCTTTGGAGCGCACTCGAGTGGAAACGGACCAAAAACAAGAGCTGTTAGTTATTGATGAAGGTGCGTTTAACGACGATGCCTGGGCAATTTATGAGCCAGGAAACAGCTTTTAGGGTGTTTTGAAGACGGGACTCAATGTATCTTAGCAAAGATCCATTAGCTCTCTTTTTCTGACTTGACATTCCGGCCTTTTCCTTGCGGAAGGTACCGGCCAATCAAGACGTTTCTATAGGGTGCAAAGCATGTCCCCGTATGGAGAAATCTACCATAAAATGTATAGAATAGAATCGCTATTTGTTCTAGTACGCCATATATTCCTTTGGTCGATTAAAGTCTATTCAAGAGAACGATAGAAACGTAGCCTATTGAATTGTAGACCTTTTGAAACGTCTTCATACTATAGGGTTCTCCTCATTGGTCATGAGTGCTTCGGGAATCTCATTATATCTGAAAAAATAATTGGCTTAATAGTGATGAAAACAAAGCTCTCGACTCCTCGAGGACGTCATGTGGAGATGAGAAATATGATAGAAGTGTACTCACAGCCAATTAAGAAGGGAATATAAAAGCAGACGTGGAGAAGGCACGGATTTCCGTACCGGAAAGTCCATGTCCTTTCTTTGGGTCCCAGACAGTTTGAGCAAACTAAAACTTTGAGAAAAAAAGTTAGTTTGAAAAACAGAAGCCGGCTTCTGCGTGAAGACTCTTCTGGGAACCAGAATCACAAAGCTTCTGGACTAAGTCGTCAAGAAAAGCAGAATTCCCCAGAAAAAATTAACTTGGGGGAGGAGAGGAGGGGTGGGATGGGGAGACGCACATCTCCTGTAGACCTTCAATTTTGAAAGTCGAACACCTGTAGAAAATAACTTATACTAACTTCCATACTGACGTTATGATGATGAGATTCTATCCACAGCTTATCCAGAATAGGGAAGTGCGGGATTGTGAGAAAGAAGCCTATACCGATTATGATGGAGGTGACGCGACAAAGCTTTTCTTGCCGGAATTCCATATACTTCCCGTTTACAAGGATCGGACCCTAAGATATCTTCTGGCATGAAAGAGCTTCTTACCTGTGGACGTCATGAGCGTCAGGTGGGGGCGAGGGAACTCAGGCACACGTGTAGAGTGGTTCCTTGGAGAGTTAAAGTGCAACTTGAAGACATGATTAGGACAGGGACATCAAAGTACCTGACATAAATGGCACAGAATGCGTGGGAACTGGGAAGGTGATAGAAGAAGGAGCACAAACATAGCAAAGGTGCTTTTCATTCAGTGGGCAGAAAATCGTCAGATAAGTCATTCTCAGGACATAGGCTCGTTAGAGCGATGTCGTCACAACTGCGTCAAAAACATGTCATAAGCACTCTTCCATTGGATTTCGCTTGAGGAGCTTAATGCGACAATGGACTTCATCGTCACCGGATCTTTGCTGATTTGCGGGTTTTGCACTACGATATTTGCATGAAGCACATCAGAAATCCTTCCTTAAGCTACGTAGTCAAGTCTCGCAAATTTCTGGGAATTGATAAAATCAGAAAGTTCACAGAGTATTGAAACTCGGTGTTGTACTGGACTTGTCACGAGCAGAAAGGCGTTCCACTAACGGCCTTAAGGAACAGGGCAATACTAGGCGGAATGGACGCAGATTTATTTGAGCTATTCGTCATGTGGACTCTGGCTTCGTATCGCAGGTGATTTGGGAAATGACTTCGGAGGATAGGGTGCACCTGCCAGAGTGGGAAGCAGTAGAATTGTTGATGTTGATAACGTGCGAACGGGTCTTCAAATTATAGAGGAGATTGGATTTTTAATGAAAGGGTTTAAGACCTTAGGGACCAGGGATTCGATTTTGAGTCAAAGATTGGAGAAGCAGAAGGTTTCCTTCTGAACAAGAAGTAGCCATTGGCAATGGAAGGTTCACGGAAAACGTCAACATTTCCTGAAGACTTTAATCCCATGGTCTGCCTAGGGGACACAGGAAGACGTCTCCCAATTAACACATTCCCACCGCTAAGACTTCCTTCAGGAAACTCCACGTCTACGACGGAAGGACGTTGACTCAGCATCCCATGAAAGCATTCGCGAGAGACGTCAAATCTCGGCTCCTTCAAAGGGTCCATCCCCTCGTCGCCATAGAAATCGTCGGAGGGGCCTAGTGCTTTATTAGATCGCATTAAATCGGAAAGATGCAAGGGCCATCCTCCGCCAGGTGCTTGAGCTCGCTCTCAGCTTCAGTACACCTTTATTTTCAATGGACTAGCTAACAAGGCACCGCGCTACATATTTTGAAGACGTTCACAGGATTATACCGTCCACTGGGGATTGGGATTGGGAAATGAAAGGTCGCGGTGCACGATTTACAGCACAGATAACGCAGAGAAGATAACTCAACGCAAGCCCAATGACCAAAAAATTCCGACTTGGGTGGGATTCGAACCTGGACCGACGGTTTCGCAATCAACTCATTCCTTGAGTAACGCGAAACGCTCGACGCGGGTTCGAATCCCAGCCGAAAATTTTCTTTTTCCGACGAATGTACTTACTTTGCATAATTTTGTCATTTTCCTAATCATTACCTCCTATGTTAAAGCACACAGGACACACACGCATGCTCACTCCTAAATAATTTGGGCTCAATCGCCGGGGCACAAGATTTGCTTGCAAAGTTATGTGAATGTTCCGATCAACCATCAAAAAGACCAAATTATACGGCGTATAAACATAGTATCGATTACGACTTAAAGATTTCCGGCACTAACTGTCCTCCGTTTATTATGCATGCGATTTGCGCAAAAAGTCGGCGACGGGGTGGAAAGCTCACTCTTATTCATTCATGGCTCGACGCCGAATATGGCAGATTGAAGACGTCATAGGAATACGTAGAGCTGGATAAAAATAAAGCCCCAGAATATCCTTTGCAATCAGAGCTGTCATTGCATCTTTAGTGTTGCCCGTAAAGGGTAGTCATTTGTAAAGGCTGCAGCGTTGGTCCGTCAAAAATAGTCACAATGCCACAATCACTGAAGATCCATTACAATGATAGGAGAAGAGGCTTGAGGATCGTTTGGTTTGCTCATTAGAGGTTTATTTCTCTGGTTACAATGGAGTACTTGGGTGAAAATGTAGTATTCTCCAAGAACATGAACGCTTAGGCAGATTCTCCAAGTGTGCTCTAAAGCTTTTAATCGATGGTTCTTGGTTACTCCCTCAATTTTATAGAGCGTTTACTATTTTTTACTATTTTATTATTTTAAGGGCAGACTCAGTATTAGGGATAGTCCCTAGTAGGGATTTCCTAGTAGTAGACCAAGTTCTGTGTTCCATAATTTCATGCGCCGTTTAAATCTAAATTTCGTATCTTTCATAGTCACCGTACAGGTAGATCCCAGAAATAACAATACAGGCGTATGTCCTCCATATCCACATCTCTAAATATTCCCACGTGGTCCAATCCACGCTAGGGTCCAAATCTAGCATCGCTGATCTGTCACAACTAACGGCTTCTTCCATTTGCGCGACAAAACACATCACTGCACTCAAGCTTCCTCGTGCCAGAGCAATATCCCCCTTCCGAATCCCACATACGTCACGTTGCGAAATAACAAGTGACACATGTAGGGGTTTGGCGCACAAACACGCGAGGAGACGGAGATCCCTGGATTCCAGGAATTCCAGAGGTCTGAATCAACGAGAGGAAGGGAAGACTACTGTCTCCTTGCCTAGGGACAACGCTCCTTTACGACTACGGTAACCCTTGGACCAATTAAGGTGAATCCCTCCTCGAAATTGCGATAATCGTTGCGAGACAATTAAAGATGATTGCCTGAGCTTCAAAGACCAAAAGATGACCTTTAAATCTGACCTACCGAGTAAAGGTAAAGCAGCCAGAGCACGTAAACGTACTCCTCCTTCACGGAACGCTTAGACTAAGAATCGCCGAGAAATGACGAAGGCTTGTTTTCGGCGCCATTAAACGACGTACGTGTTTACTTCAATTGGAAAAGGACAACCATGACATCATTTAGAAGTAGAGAATGCTCAGGAAGGAGAGGGAAGTGGGTGGAACGTTAATGTTTTATGGCTGGATCCGCTGATCCTTCTCGGTGATAAGGTAGTGGAATTATTGAGAAGGATGAGACAGGGCGGCCGCTCTCACGTCTCAATCTGAAGAGCCACAGAATGAGTCCCCAGGAACAATAGAGATAGCCTAAAGTGTAGGACCAAGTGAACTTAAAAACGGGCCTTAACACTGCCAGACAGGGCCAAGGGCCATCGGTCATTGGAATGTGGTCCACATTGCAATTTTTCGAATGATTAAGGCCAACTGCCTAAAACGGTGAGCGGCTACACTGTTTAAGGGATTAGTCCAGCCTAAAAGCATCTGCCACATGTGAACATTTGAAACCTTTTAGGACATTTGTATCTGTGTTAGGAATTCCAAAAAAGTGAGCCTTCATATATAGATCGGTCACAAAAGGACATTGGGACGATTAAGAACAACTGCCTAAAATGGTGAACAGCTGCCTATATTTTTCAAGGTTTTGTTTTTTTTTGTTTTTTTTTGTGATTATTTAAAACCTTTTAGGACATTTGTCTCTGGGTTAAGATTTCCAAAAAGAATTAACCTTCATATTCTTGGATCTAAACCTCAAGAGTGAAGATTGCGTACACTATAATTTGCAGAAAACTCGTCATATTAGAACAGTCGACACTGATGAATCCCAAGATAGCATAATTAATATTCTTAGGCACTGTTCCAAGGAAGGAAGACAGAATAGCCTCGAAGACATGTCAATCTTTCTCAACGAAAGGCTTAAGGGTCTTCCTAACGTCAAAATCAATCTCTCTCATTGTCGGAATTCTCAGTGATGCCATCAATTCCCAAAAATAGGTTTCTCGGGGCTTCTGCAACGCCATTCCGTTCCTCGTCATCCTAACGACTCTCATCATTCACGCAAACAGCAGAGACATCCGTATAATCCAAATCCGAGCCGCGAATATCGTTACTGCCCGGCGGCCAGAGTCGTGGCCAATTATAGATCAATATGGCGACGACGAGGTGGCCGTCTCTTCTCCGTCTGTCCCGAACGTGCTAATTCCAATTAGGAAGAAGGCGCCGTGTTGTTTACCCGTTCGCCGTTGGCGTCGGGAAAGCCACAATCGTACATTGCTCTCTGAAACTTGTTTTTCTTCGAGGCCCATTGCCACGGGGCTTAATTATGCAAAGGGTTTGCGAGGGAGAGGGTTTCGTGAGTCCGAGATGACCAAAAGGAAAACAGAAAAGAGGCAGTAGTTCAGAGTTTCCCAGGAGAGCGCGTGTTTAATCTCAAGATCAGAGTGCTCGGCAAGATCTTATTGCGGTCAAGTTAGAATCAGCTAAAAGGGGAGGATAGGGACCAGAATATCACCAGTAAAACCAGTGAAGAAGCTAACAAAACTGGCGCAAAGCTCGGCTGGTGAGAAACACTGTATAGGTATTACTCTAGAAGAATTCGAGAATCTTCTCAACATTCAGGGTTGGAAAATTGGGAATCCTCAGAACAGCATTGAGTTGGAAGGAGTGACCTATGGGAGAACTGGAGGAGTTAAAGAGACACCGATTCTCATTATCGAACCTAAGCTAAGTCGGCGTGCAAACGGTTAAGTCTTGCGGAAACTAATCCCAGGGTATCAACCCCCTTAACCGAGCAGTTACAAAAAATCTACAAGAAGAACCGTTTGCATTAAAGGTTCATATCAGCGACTTTCATTTTAAATATCGCCCAGACAATAATACAACCGCTTAAAAAAATAATCCTTATTCTAAGCATTTCTACAGCAATACATGTAGTTAGAGTTCACTACGATGTAGACTCTAGGTAGACAAATCATAGCGGAGTTTGTCTCCTTACGTCAGTAAGAAACCGAGCCAAGTAATCCTCGGCGCATGAACGCCTTTAGTGCATTTTTTAGATTTCTTTTTGCACAAGACATTTAATTGGCTCTCGTGCGCCGATACGTACCGATACGCGCGGAGCTGGAGACTAATGAACGTGTCTGGATCTTAAATTAGACAGACTCAGCAGAGACAGTAGACAGAAGTAAGCGATGCTGGCACGTAGACGTTAATTAAAACCCGGGTTGAACAAGGCGGGCGAACGGCTTAGCGACGCGGGATCGATAAGTGGAGAAGGGCAGCGGGTGGATTAGGGCGCGGGAGGCACTTTCGGAATGATGCGAGCTGGCGTGAGGCGAGACACACGCACAAAGGATAGGATCGGAGATTAGTGGATTGCCATGTTGGAAAGAGAGGGTGTGACATCGGAGGAGGAGCCGTGTGGGAACGAGTGGGAAGCCTCCTGGGCAGGTGGATGTCACGCGCTCCCGAAGCGGAGAAGGCGTGATGAAGTGGAGAAGATCATGGGATATGCGGGGAAACATGTGTTTCTCAAAAAGAATGCTGCAGTTGGCTTAGGGTAGTTCACGAAGAGGGAAAGGGGTATCCCAAAAACGCAATTCTGAGGGGTTGTACCCCTAGATGAGCTTTAGAGAGTTACTTAAGTTAATTAAGTAGGTTAGGCTGTAGCTGCACGCTAGACCGCACTCATCTTGGCTTGACAACTTTTTTCAGTGTTCAAAAGGCTGTTCGTGGTTACTAGTGAACTGGCAACGTTAAAGGTCTGTGAGCAAGTACAAATACACAAGCAGAAAGCTCCAATATGCGATATTATGGCTTCAAACATACCAATAGCCACAATCTTTTGGATCTACCAACTGTAGTCCACACCATTGGACACCAAAAATCACATAGTTTGGAATGGTGATGATTTCGTACCCTGTACATTGTGGCTCCACTGCCAAGTGACGAATCAACCGGCAGTTGGGAATGACAAAGCCGTGGGCTACTTTGTCACATGGACTGAAGATCATACGTGACTACTGTACTTCCTTCCCATACATAATCACATTACTGGTGCCCTTCACATACACTTTGAAACGGAAGAACGGACCAGGCGTCGACCACTGGAATCCAAATTTTTCCCTCTGTTAAACCATTGTACTGTTACACTCCTTGTGCAGCCTTAGACCAGAGATACTTGTTTTAGAAAATATCGGGTCAAAATATCGACAGTTAATTTTAATTCAGTTAAGTTAGTCCTAACAACTAAACGGAAAGCATTTATAAATGCCAGACAGAGAAGTCTTTGGGTTTCATAGTTCTAGGGCTGTAAGACCTGTTCATCTGCAACTCCTATTTTTTACTGTATTTGTATTTTCTTGAGAACAGTTAGAATTTTAAGAGGGAGAACACACGCCAACATATAACCTGAGAAAGGGTAAGCCTTTCACTGTCTTAAGCCTCGTACCCACCCGATAACATCTCAAGTAGAACGGGCTCATCTTTCTAAACAAGAATTTTTGTGCCTATTACTAACGCTGCTTTTTAAAGACGTGATTCAGAGAAATGTTCCAATCTCACAGCTCATCCACCACCTCATCTGATGTCATGCCCGACTGCACATAGCTCTAGCGCTGACTTGTCCTTATCCGAATGTCAAATGACCGCTTGACTCTAGGCGTGCCACCGTGACAAGTCACGTCCCCGGGTCCTTGGGGAGTATTTGCTGGCGACGGTGACGCGGCTATTCGTGGAAAATTACATGCTACGGCTATTTTATCTGGATTTTCTCTTTTCTGGAAAAGACTCACGTGGGAATGGAACGTGGATAAACAGGAAACGCAGAGGTTAGGCGTTGGAAGGCAGGTGAAAGACCAGTTCAAAGGCAGCTGCGATGACACATTGAAATCACGGGAAGAAGGCATTCCTAGAACCTGTAGTTAAGGGTAATGTAGCACGAATACAACAATGGAGGGAAAGAGATCATAACATCTGTGAATCATAATTGGGGTTTGAAGGTTTCCAAGCGGAAAACCAGCGTTGACGCTTCAAATTAGCCTAATTGGATGTTTTGACGGTGTGTCTATTTGTGACGAAAAGAATCTTTAATCATTTCAAACGAAGAAGTCTGGAAATCCGAAGGACCAAAAACCAGCATCTAAAAAATGGAAAAAAATAGAACAATGTAAAAAAATGCACTTTCAGGACTTGGGACCCTGAGGGGATAGAGAAATCTGCAAATAATAGTTTCTTCATTCGTTTTTTATAGCGTAGAAAAGTGTCACAATTTTAAAGCTCTATCTTTTACAGCGTTTAAATAGTACAAGGTTCAAATAACACGTTCTCGAATTTGTGAAAAGCCACTTTTTGCCTTGGGTGGCTAAACCAGGAGTAATCATACCCCTTCACGGACTTTATTCCTTTAGAATTCAGAATAGAAATATGTAAACAACAATGTCCTCGTATATCGCGAAAGATGAACACCCTCTACGGTAGGATCCTCTTGATAAGCGGAATGCCCACGCTATCGCAAAGGAACGACTGACATTACAAGAGAAATTGGATTCGCGGGTGTTTACACACTACAGCAGGAAGAGCCTTCGTAATAGGCGAGGAATTCCTGAGGCCGTTCCCGAGAGAGTCCTTGGGAAAGCGCAATGGGATTAATAGACAAGTTCTTCGTGGAGGGTGAGTATCGCCGAGCCGCACGTTCCATCTCTCAGATGACATCGAGTACGCGTAAATGAGAGGTCCGTGAAGTCGCAGGCACATAGGAAATAGGAGCACACAGGAAAAGGAGTAATTACATAAACATATGTACCCAATGGAGATAGGATATGGATTGTAGTGCACAGTGGACCACATTCGGTGGTGTTTACAACGAACCCGCGTTGTAGCGTTCACACATCATAAATTCCCAAGAGCCTTCTCTTGAGAGTGCGTGGAAGCTGAGCTCAGCAGGCTGCGTTAAATCTGAATAGCTTATGATCAGAGTACACGTGGATTCCGTGGTTAACGAAGGCAATCTTAAGCACTCTTGGAGCAGCTGGTGCATATAAACTGTAATTGGACGTTTGGCCCCAAAAGGAACAGCCGAACCCAACGACCAATAATCTTCGAACATCCGGGAAGTGGAAGATGATTTTTAAATGGATGAACAGAATAATTGGCACACGTTAGAATGGCACGTCTTCCCACATCCACTGTATGTAACCATTGATGTAGTGAGTAGTGAAGCCTTCAGAACTTCTGGATGTCCTTCCAGGGAACCAGAGAGCTCTAAGCCCTCCACTGCAAGACGGTTTCTTAGTTCCTTCGGACTAGTTCTTATTTAATAGGTAAATCTTAATAAACGAAGAATCTCATGGGGATGAGCTATGAACCTGCTATGAAGCTATGAAAAAGACACAGGCGATGTGTGTGGGCCAAACGTACATATAGACGCACCTAAGTCTTTTGAAGTATAGCCGGCCTGTGTCTTTAAACACCCACCCGTGTCTTTAAAAAAAACGCACGCCATACAAAGAAGGACACACCTGCGTCAAAGACAAATAAGTTAAATCTTAATAAGCGAAGAACCTCATGGAGATGAGCTATGAACCTGCAAGAATAGAAACTGCAAGCAAGAGATTTATCCAGAGTCTGAGTAGGCGATATTTGAGCTGCTCTTAAAGCTATACGGTCATAGGACGTTTCAGACATTCGATAGTCCCGTCGCCAGAAACGTTGATCAGGGCACACTGGAGCAGACCATCTCCTCTTGAGTTAGACAAGGATTTGACTTCGTTCACAATAACAAAACGCTGACAAGAAATTCGATTGGACGTTCTCTACTCCTTGTACTCATGAGCATTTTGTTTTCCCTCAAATTGGTTCGTCCAGCCCTCGGAGAGTCCAAGCAATTTAGGCAACAGCGATGGACTTCCTATCCCAAGCCACTTCCTCCAAGAGTCAATTTTAAATGCTGCGCGGCGAGCGAGCACAACAAGTTATTTATACCCACTTCTCCCATTTTAGAGACGTCAAAAACGCAACCAAGTGTCCTTTAGTGTTCGCTCCAATTCACCAGCCTCCCGGCAACACATAAGCTCTAACATTTCTGCTCACGACGGATGCTCGTCTCGCACGCCTAGATTGGACTAATTCCGCGCGGACAGATGATGCCAGGCACGTGCGCCTCAAAAGTACACTCGTTATTAAGGCGCCTAGGGCACGAAACGTCCGGCACGAATTCGGCAAATTTGCTTTTTGAGACGCAAAAACTTGTTTTGCGCATTTGCCACCGTCCTTCCAAGTAGCTCGGTCCTAGGGATCTGCATGGCTGCTCCACGTGAAAAAGGAGAGCTGAGTTCATAGAGCGAGGATTTACAGAAACTAAAAGACTCCATAAAAAGAAACAAATGGAGTAATTTGATTCTTGCAATCGATGCTTCTGGTAAATCAAAAGAGTGTTGCAGCTAACATTGCTTGACACAAGGCTTGGGTGCTAAATCGAGCCTTTAGTCAAAGATAGTTTGGCGTCTCTCTCTTGAATCCTCTCTAAAGTAAGCGTGATAAGTATCCTCATAATTATTTTGTCCTTATACGTATTGTATTGCTGTCATCATTTCGTCTTAGGCTCATGGACTTTCTCTTTAAGAAGGAGATAAGCTCGCAGAGGAAGGAGATACTTCCCAGTTTCATTAGACGGACAACATCCATGCATAATATAGTGTAACACATGATAGTAAAACTTCCTAAAATAAAGCTCAGTCACTCTAACTCCTATTAATTGAATCGCTTGACCACTTGGATCTCCATTATCGGTAACTCCCACTCATTGGTGCCTAATATTTATCCGTCGTCGTAAAAACAAAAAACTCATTTTTTCTTGCAAGAATTATGACCTTCCGTGCGCAAAGGGCAAAAAGCTAATCTAATTCTGCCTTCCGTCCACTGCCGGGCACACAGCTCGCGGACCCATTCCATTTCAATCAAATTTGCGCTCAATCGCGACGAATTTCGGCAAAACAGATGCGCGCCCTCCGTCGACAACAAACGGGCTTCGGTTTTTGGTCGAAGTGCCGATCGCACTACATAAGGGACGGATGGGATGTGGGTGTGGGCAATATGGTCCTAGTTTTCGTGTTTGCGCTCGGTGGGCGAAACGTATTCATGGGTTATGAATGGATAGACCTTGCAAAGTGCGACCAAGTGACCCAGCAATCCAAGAAGGTAGAAGGGAGCTAAATTTGCGGCTTTAATGGAGTAAGCTGGTAGAGTGTACGATGTTCAAAGATAGTGGATTTGTGTCATATGTTCGCCTACTTTATTGCTGAAAAAAGTGCACGTTTTGTAAACTAAAATGTAAATAAATATGTACTTAAATGTAAACGGGCCTTTATTTTTGTTTTCGTATGTCCATATTGTGACACTTGAAAATGAGATTTGCTGGAAAGAAATCCCTGGAAATCAAGCCACTGTGGGTTCTCCTATGGGACAAATAATAATGTAAAACACTGTCGTTATTCATGTGTCAAATGTGTAAAGCCACTTATAAAGTATGCGAACTTCTCTTAATGCAAGAGCCTAGAGGAAAGCTGAGCGCAAATCCAATTAAATATCCCCTCCACTCTTAAACGACATCCTTACAAGTTGCGTGGACACATCACACTGAACAAACACATAAAGAGCCCCAGGGGGTGTGTATGTTAAACATTGTGCTGTGTGGCTATCACACATACTTTTGAAACTTCCACCGAGTGCATCTTGATCAAGGGACGAATAAGCTAACTGGATGTTGAAATGGTACGGTGATACCGTTATTGTTGGCCTTCCTTAGCAGTGATACAGAAGTAATACAGGTGCGTAACCTCTACAATATCAAGCATCTACATGCTACAGAAGTCAAACAGGTGAGGTATCACATCTACAGTATCAAGTAACTCCGAGCAATGCTGATAACTCATGGTCCACCCGATTCTTATCACTACTAGAGCTTCCCTCAGGCGTCAAAGAAAAGCTCCTTTTCTTTGCAAAATAAGCAAACATAGACGCGGAACAACAATCACGCCCTGCTAAACTCTAAGCAATCCCCACGAGCGACTCCAATTTCGTCCAAAATCCATCAGAGCACCGCGCGAAATACGCGACCCTCCGCAGCACCGCCGTATTGCGCGATATTTGGCCCTAGGCTCGCGTTTCCGAAATGAGGCGCGCTAAACAAACAGCGAAGAAGAAAACGTCGGCGGCGGTGGGTAGCCTCAGGCAACAGTCGACGGAGGAACGCGCAAAAACAACATCATTATGCGGAACTTTGCCGCGCCTCAGGGACGGCGACGGAGATGAGCGCCGATCGCGTGAAAGAGGAGGGGGCGCGGAGAAGCCTTCAGGCGGTGAGGCCGCTTTAGGGTGGAGGGCCAAGCTTGACGCGCGGTGACGTCATCGATAGGCGCCTTCCCGCTTGTTTCGTCCGCAGCGCCCCCGTATTGGGGCAAATGTTGCGGAAGGACACGTGGAGAGCCATAAGCGACTTGGGGATGTTGGAGGATCGCATTGGATTAGAACCCGAACGCTTGTAATTGAATAAGGAAAAGCGGTTTAAGTAGAAAAGTAGGGAAAATGGATGTTTTGAATTGCCGTTGAATGTAGGTTGGGCTACATCAGGATTAGGCCCACGTAAGCAAGGCGATTGAAGCGCTGATAAACTGTGTACTGGAGTCGTTTTTTAAATGTTTTATTAGGTCTGTGTAAAGGCTATTCTCAGGAACCAAAAAGGAAGAATAGATCATCAAGAGTTCTTCCATCTGTTCCAGCTTCTGTTGCCAGCTTAAAGTTCTAGCAATGAGGCACTAGCTTCTGCTACCAGCTACTCTTAATGACTAACAAGCTTCTTTAAAAAATATTTTGGGTATGTAGGTTCGGCTACGTCAGGATTAGGCCCACTTCCCACCCC
>KN168059.1:0-17284 GCA_000757755.1 Steinernema glaseri
ATGACCTAGGATCCCGCCACGAACGCGTTTCGCTCAGCTTCCGACTATATCTTACTGTCATTTAGCTTGCCCTGGAGGAGAGTCGCAGAGAAATAAACCGTACAACTTCTCTTGATTCGGCGCCCCACATTGTCGCTGGATCGACGTTATCGCAAAGTGCCATTGACGATCTACTGTCTCTCGGGGTAGGAATACCAGTAACCGAGTCCGCGACTCCAGCAAACGCAAACCCGTGGGGAGGCCCTGTCGCTGATCCATGGAGTCCTGCTCCTCCATCAACATCACTATCTGCCAATTCTCAACGTAAAACACCCTCTACTCGTAATGTGTTCTTAATTTCCTATTTTAGTTTATCCGACTCTGGGCACTACGACGTCAACTTTGGACCCATGGGCGCCGGCGCCGTCTGCCACAGCCCCTCCTGCATCGGATGCTGCTCCCTTCTTAAATTCGATCGCGCCAGTGCCTGCCACCGATAGTTCCGCAGATCCATGGGAAAGTCTGACTGGATCTTCTAGCACCTCTGCTGTTCTTGTGCCTACACCTGTCAGTATGAGCAACTCTGAAGCACTAAAGCAGCGTAAGACCCCGGAAAGTTTCTTGGGAGAGAACTCTGCGCTTGTGAATTTGGATAATCTTATGGGAACGACAAGTATCCAGCCTAAGCCAGGTATTAACTCGAGCACTGTTTGTACGCGTAGCTAGTTTATATCTTTTACAGCCAGTAACCCCTTTATGTTAGGAACGAGCACAACTACAACAACGAATAGCACGAATCCGTTTGCCTCGACGCAGCGTCCTTCCCCAACGCTCAACGAAATGCGGGCGCATCGTGGCCCAGATGGTCTGCCGTTACCACTACAACCTCAGCCCGCTAACAACGGTTCAGCATCAACGACAAATCCCTTCATTTCTTTCTAAAAGGTACACCCGAGTCACCCTGGAACACTAACCAGCAACGACTGTGCGAAACTCTCTCTATCGATTCCATTTTTTTTGTAAATATGCTTCAGAAGTGAGCGGTGGTGATAACTTGTCTGTAATCTACTTGTAATTTCCACTTTGGGGTTCGGACGGTGCGAACGGGTATCTGTTTGTTTCTCTTCGCCTAGCATCTGTTCTTAACTTACTTTATTTATGTACATTGTGTAAGATATTATGATATTATGAATGTGCTATAAGTAAATCTGATACTAATGCAGAAGATCAGTTATGTCGCGAATCTATCAATAAATGTATGGTATTTTTTCGCATGGTGTACTTCATTGCGTTCTTATAGCGGCAAGTGAGGAAAATCACTTATTGGATTAGGGAAATAGAAGGTCCGACATCACAGCGACTCCTACTTGACCGCATTGATACAAACAAGAAGAAACTGAATATTTAAGGACGATTGATGCCATGGATAGCATCGCTGCATTATGACCATGCTCAAGCCTGAAACACAGTTTGCCAACCTGGGCTAGCGTGACGCACCGGTGCGACATCACACCGCAAAGATAGCTATGCTAAGCCTCTCTATACATCGCACATGTTGAAGTTTGTTCACATATCGAAACGGTGATCGATCGTCGTACTGACTGGGAAAGTGAATACGTTCGTGCGTTGCATTCTGTACCTTTCTGCTAATGTTCGTGGGTAACTACAAAGATTCCTCTTTGCGATATGCATCCTTATGGAATGGAACGTGTCGATGTCGCTAGTCGTCATCATTAAACGCCATATTCTGACTCATTCACATTTTGCTCCTTACAGATGTTTCACTTGGCACCGGTCGGAATCACACCCGTCCACCGTCCAAATAAAAATCAAGTTGCACAGATCGAAGATGATCTAAAAAAGGCTGTAGTTCAAGCAAACGAATCGAAAGCCCAGAATAAAAGGCTAAATATTGACGATCCTGGTAGCAAATATTATTTGAAGGTACTTGATGTGATTTTTTCTCACGGGTAAGAACAACTGAATCAGCAAATGCCACAACTGTTCTTTAGACTTCTTCAAGGCGATCGATGCTACTGGAGATTTGTGCAAGAATTCATTCCAAAATTCGAACGAAGCGTGATTCAAAGAGAATGGCAAGCGAAGTCGGAGCGCGCTCTGTCAATATCATGGCTTAAGGATTCTTTAAATAAGTAAGTGTTCCCTTACTTCTGCGCATCATACTTCTTAGGAACACTCTGCACTTCCAAGTGCTTGGAATAAGCGCGAATGGCCAGAATATAGTTCAACGCTTCTACCATAAGAATGCGTGTCTGTACGCGAAGGATGCTAGGCTACAGATAGCGAATCAAATTGGGTCCGTTTCGTTCAATTTCAACTTTCGGGTTTGTCAATTTATAGTTAGAGTTAGATGTTTCATGTTCATAATTAGATGCCGAACATTGAAAGACAAGAAGACGAACCGGTTGCAGCCGTGGAGGAAGAGCCGGTAGCGGCTGTGGCTCCCATAGCTCGTCCAAATGCTCGAAAAAGTCGACGAGTAGAGAGGCTCCGAGCTCAGCAAGTAACTACAGTTCCAGCTCCACAGTCGTCAATCCATGATCTTACGCGAGAGTTGACAGAGGCAGCTCTCAATGAGTCCGTTCATGTCCCCTATTTATCCACTAAAGACCAGGTGAGAGACTACAGTATGCCTGACGGCTCTAATCGAACATATTCAGGAGTACCTTCTTGAAGCTATGATAAATCGCCATAATCGGACATCGGCTAAGGAGACGGTCCATCACGATCATCATACTGTGCGTTCCCCGTATGCTACCATTTGCGACGATGACAATGCTTATAGGAACAAGCACAACCTTCGTTTAGTCAATCCCACAGCCCCCCTTCTCAGCCTGTGCCCAGCGAACAACCAAACAAAGATCAGGCTCAAATGGATGAAGTCCTGAGGAAGACTATTTCCAAGGTATGTGACGGGTGGGTATTCAACCTGTTCATTCACTTTGATTATAGGTTAAACTAGAGCAGGAGTTTGACGGAGATGATTGCCTTCCGCGGTCGTTCGACTCTTTCGTATTCCCGGAAATCAAACTGAAAGAAGTTCCGAAAGAAGATGATGATTATGACGAAGTCGATGGTGAAGTCATCTTGGAACCAGGGGAGACAATAGAAATGGCCATGAAAGTGTTCTTGGAAGAAACTGAGGGTTTTCGAAAGCTCTTCTTGGTTTACTCTGGACATGGAGCAGGCACTCCAGTAACGCGCCAGTTGCTTTTGACGGACAGAAACATTTATCTAATTTCTGAGAAAACCTTGGGAATTGAAGCTGGCTCAGAAGCGCTACCGAGCTCCAGTCAAGAAGCAAACGGACTGTTGCTTGGATCTCCGCGTTCAAACTGCGTCGACTATATAGTTCATGCCGTAATCCCCCTGGCCAGCATTGACTGCATTACCGTATGACTTCTGCTACCGTATAGCCATACATGTGTTTCATACACTTCTAGGTTGCTGTTGATCACCAAGTGGTCTGGTTACAAGCGAACGAAAAGCGGTTCCATTTACCGACATCTGACCAAGGAACGTCGTGCAAAATCATTTCTGTAGACACTGCCAGTGAACGGCTCGGAAAAGCCATTGTACACTTTGTCGAGAAGGCGATCAAAGCGTGCGGATTGAAGGCACCCATCATTGATCTCGGCCCTACAGCACAGTCAATTGTTCTGAAGCGATTCCTCGTCAACGAATTAGGAATTGTGAGTCAACCGTTTCAAGTGTTTGACCGTTCAGTTCCCCTAAAATCAAAAAGGAGTTATGTGTTCGCCTCGATTTACGCAAGCAGCAACTGCAAGTGAACCCGTTTTTCCTTATGCGTAGACCGGTTTTGGCCGTTTTTCCCGAACATAGCTGAATACTACGGCCGCACCAGTGTAACACCAAAATCGCACGATTTCTAATCTGATGGCGTGTTTGCATCGTCCACTTTTCATACGTGCCTTCTCGTATGAACACATTCCGGATCCAATTGGAAGATTTTGAGGGAAACGTTATAAAAATGCTGTTAAGCGGGGCCTCTGAAGGTCAAGTGTACAATGGACGACGGTGTGCATGTCTATGTCTGCGAGACATGTCTATGTCTATATAACACTGTCTATGTCTACGAAACACTCTATGTTTACGAGACACTGTCTACGTCTACGAGACACTGCCTACGTCTATGAGATTGGGTTTGACGACCCGTCAAACCATACTATCTACGTCTTGGAGACACTGTCTAGGTCTATGAGACACTCTATGTCTGCGAAACACTGTCTACGTCTATTAGACATTGTCTACGTCTACAAGACACTGTCTAGGTCTATGAGACACTGTGTAATGTGACCGTACACATGACCTTTATTATTCGAACTCATTCTACAATTCTCACGTCAAATTTTTTCATTTCCATTCATTACAACTTAACAGACAGGACAGCTGAGAGTGAGGGGGAGTGATGTTGACAATGTGAGAATGAGAATCAACTATGAGAATTTTTTGAACAGGGATAGTAAAACTTGTTATTATTTCAGAGTCATGTGGACATAGCCTACCACGGTCTGGTTTATTGGTTCCAGTCAGGCTGGAAAAAGTCCGTAGAACAGTCTTCAAAGGCGAAAGACGAGTTTGCCGGATTTCTTTATCACCGATCTTTTGCCCAGAACTCTTGGCGCAAGGCGCCTTCTGAGTGGAATCATCATTATTTCGTGATTCAGTAAGTTTTACGGTACTAACAGACCACGACATGTACTACTTATAGGGGTCAACAGCTGTTCAAATTTACTGATTCAACATGCAAGCTGTGCGAAGAGAAAATCACCTTGACGTAAGTGATTGAACCTCAGTAATTGAAAACGATGTGATTTGCTTCAGCACCAGTTGTATGATCTCAGAAGTAGATTTGAAGAAGGATGAGCGATTTGTGATTCAGCTCGAAACTGGCGATGCTTCTTCGAATGTCATTCAGTTCAGCTGCGCTAGCCGAGAAGACATGAAACGATGGAAACAAAAGTTTTCTGTTGCGATATCCAAACCGGTATGCCCAATTCCAAAGGTGGTGTTTTATCAATCTGCGTCATTTAGGACGTTATTGAGGCACCTACAGCTTGTTCTTTAGTACTCACTGACAATGCCGTGTTGGCCGCTCAGGAAGGTGCCAATTGCATAGTGGACGGTTTTATGCGCTGCCTTGTGATGGTTCCCCTTCAACGAATTCTTCAAGTTATCGGAGTTCGTATAGGATCCTACCGGGGAATCTTGGTTCACAGTGAAAAAGATAATCTGGAGTGGTTTTTGGTCCGCTCCGATGACGAGCTCAACCGACTGCAAGCTGCCTTTGAGCAGAAGTTCCGGATTCGTCTTGTCAACTACTCCGACCGCGATAGTATTGGCCGAAAACTTTCAGATTTCATTGGTTGTGAAGTGCGCAAGCTTCCTAATGATCTGTGGCATCCAGATTACGGCTTCTAATCACTTGGAATTTCACTTGGACTTTGTGAATCGACTTGCAAGTCTACTCTCGTGCACGATGTAACAGCTATTTTATGTGCCTTTTGTAAATACGTGTACATATTTAAGTTATTCGGAGGTAAAAATAAGTATTTCATTAATGGTACCGGCATTGGAACGGTTGAGCAAGGGCATAAGGGGAAAACTGTTTGAGCTAGCTAAAAGTAGTTGGTAGTTCTGGGTTGTTTACGTTGTGGACGTATCCGTGTTTTTGGCAACGACACTCGCAGCCAGGTACAACGCAGATGTCAATTTCCTCGAACCAGCTCATGACGTGAGATAGATGGCCTCCGTGATGACAGACCTATAGAGTCAGTAGTGGATAGACAACAAGCAAAACACTGGTAACCTACCGTACACCACACGAACCAGTGCGAGATTGGCGATTGCGAATCTTCAATGTAAAGAGGATTTCCAACGTTGTAACGACAAAGTGCGCATTTGGGGAGAGGTTTCCTACACTTGTGACAGGCCATAGTTCTCGGAACAATCTTTTTAGGGTCGCCGATTTGATGGATGCGACCAGGGAAACTATCTATTATTGCCTTTGTCTGTTCTTCCTCGTCCACCTTTGCGACGAAAGCTTGGGCTCCACAGAAGCTGCACGCCAGAACAGCCTAAAATGCTCATTTGCAGGTTGCAACTTTCCAGAGTCTTACTTGTGTGTCTTTAGGGGGCAAAACCTTAAGACGTGCTTGAAGCAAGGAAGCTAAATATGCCCTGTTGATCCACATTCCCCATGCGTTGAGAACTTGGAAGTAATCTTGCACACAGCAGTAGCTCCTTCTGATCCATCGTCTAAAAGCAATACTCTAGACTACGGTGCCTATGCACTCAACTTACGAAGTAGTTCCATGTTCTGAGCTGTTTGCTGCAAGCCTAGCATGGAAAGGCGAAGAGACACCACGCAAAACTGCTTCTCCTCCATTGAAAAAGCAGTCAGTAGCGATGAGTATGATCGTAACCGTTTGAATGTCGCCCGTACGCTCGACATATTCTTGGAGGAGCGAGTGACAAGCTTCATGGCATCCCAAGCCACAAATAAGTAGTCCATCCAGTCGCGTCTGGCTTTCTTCCTGCATTTGTGTTATGGCGCGTCTGAGCTCAATATCCGACATGAACACGGCTGCAAAGGCTATGCGATCGTCGATGGGCATTTTCTAAATAATTCAGCGATACTCGGGCAAGATGAAGGTGGTTCACATACCGTAATCTTCATTACTTGCATTAGGTTGTTCTGGTAGGACACTCGCGTTTGAATGTAAAGCACGATGGCACTCAAGTAAGGGTCGCTGATCTGTTCATGATAAGTGCTATGGCCGTCCATGGAAGTTTCACAGAAAGAGTTGGTATCTTCTAGAAGATGAATGTACTTCTTTACAAGATCAAAGTCCTTGTGTAGTTCAGAGTCCTTTGATCGACTCCAATGGTCAAAATACTAGAAATCGTAGCGTTAAGAATGAGGGTATATTATTGCCCCTACCTCCTTTGCCTTCTCAGATCGGCCAGTAAAAAAGGCTAAGGCGATTGCTTTAGTGGCCGTACTCGCTTCCAAGCTTAGTTCGTATGTTATTCTGTCCTCGAAATTTTTCTCATCGTCCATTTTCCTGATTGGAGGCCATCCACAAAGCTTCAGCAAAATATCTCGACAAGGGTGCTTCATTGTCTGAAGGAAATCTGGGTATTATGCGAACGGAAAATCACGAAGGTACCCGTATGTTTATTCTTCGAATGAACTTGTTTTGATCGATGTTGAAGGATGTACTGCCTGTGTTTCCGCTCAGACCTTGAAGCACAGTAAGCGCTCCGGGAAATCTGTAAGCATAGACACTTGTTCTGTAGTCATACAGTTCCTGCTTACGATGAATTATACCTCATACCGTAATCGGCGCTAAAGTCTATGTGCACAACGCGAGCGATCCACTCCCAACAAATGCGAAGCTCAGCAGGAGCCAGCTTGTCCGCAGCTATCACGGTGGCACATTGGGAAATAAGATCGGTCAGCTTTGGTGAACCTTCTGCTATACCGTATCCTTCCTTCACTCGCTGCATCATCACCTCACTGATGTCAATTTCGTAGTCCTCCGGTACAGTTTCAATTTCCGGAGCCGTCACCGTCTTCTCGTCGGGCTCAGTTAGGACAAACCCCGTTGTAGTGACTTCTAGCTCGTCATCGGTTTGTGCAGCATACACGCCGTCTTTAAAGTCAAAATCGGGAAACTGGCAATCCTATAGTATCCTTCTTAGCCCATGAAAACGGGGATTGTTCACTTACATCAAATACTGCGACTGATTTGTCATCGAAGGTCAACAGAACTCTGTCTCTGTCCTGTAGGTGCCAGTCAAATGACAAAATTTTCCGATCGAACTAAAAAGTTAGATACTCGGTCTTTGTGGTAGACGATGTAGACGGTCCTCACCGGCACATATCTGCGGAGGTAGGATAGGTGTCGATCGTAGTTGAAATTGCTCAAAAAGTCGTTGGGCGAAACGCACTTATCCACTGCATCATAGTACTCATTGGGAGCAGGAATGTACTCGGCCAGCTGACGTGATTCTTTAAGGACGACCGAGAGATTGTTCCTCCGATTAGGGTGAAACATAAAACGGCGAGGTGGTACATTTCTGGCCATCTAAAGAACGGTATCTGTTGTCTTGAAAAAACATGATGCCACTCACATTTTGGTGATAGTAGTGCATGTGTCGCTTCTGATATCTCAGGTCGAACAGTCGAATTCCCGACCGCGAGATACAGCAAAGTCGGTTTCTCTGCCAAGGATCAGCGGCTATAGCTGTGGTCCCCTCAATATGTAAATCGTCGGGACGTTGACGTTGTGTCGTTCTTAAGTCATAAAGTCTCACGAGTCTCCTGGTTGCGACCGCGAAACCCGCTTCTCCACTGAAACGCAATTTTGATCTATCCCCGTTTGCAGAAGAAACGCTTACGGGAACCACGTTGAATCTATCGCATCACCACAATATACGTCGTAGATACTGCTCAAATCTCGGTTGTTCCGAGAAGACCGGCTGATATCGTACACGACGACATTTGCTTCGTTATGTCGGTACCTCGGTTGGGCGACAAACAGCCAAGCAGGATTAGTGGGGCACCAGCTTAACTTTGAGATGGAACGAGACTGATCACACATGAAATTGTTTCGAAGTTCTCTGAAGATAGAACATGAGCTATCCGCAGGAGCAAGATTCAAACTATTACGATACGCAGTCGTCTTCCGTCGGATTTACCACACAAATTCTGCCATTAGTGTGGCCGATGGCGACAAGGTGGTCTCCTCGTCTCGGTTCCATGGAGAAGCAGCAAGCGTCATTCTATTAACTGAGATGGTGACTCTAGCATAAGATGGCTTACTTACGTGCTTATCCCCGGCCACATCGAAATTGATAGTTTTAACGATAGTAGATTGAAGGTCTTTGTCCAATGTCCCTATTTGGAGTTGATATTGGTTTATCAAAAAGTAGCGATCGTTGCCTGCCGTGCCAGGAAGCCATCGCACGTCTTGCAACATTTCTGAAACGCTGTTCGTGCAAACAGCTTGATCCGTAGTCCTCATTGTCGAAGGTTCTTTGCTGTGAGTTCGTAGCAAAGGCCATCGAGAGGTAGTGGGCAGCATGACCTATTCCTTGGAGGGAAACACCCTAATCTGCATATAATAGAAATACATTTAATAAATACATATACGCATGACTACTACACGACAGACTATGTTCACCACTACACATATTTACAACATCGAACGTGAGGAAGAATCAATTAAGGTGTTAAAAGTAACACAACACATGATCAACTGATCCGTTAGGTTATCATAACTATGGACAATATATACCGGATACGCATTACTGGACTATTTTCTGAACACTGGTGGGCAGTGCGTTGCTTTGCGCTCGGATCTTATCTGACAATAAGCGGACTCAGGAGGTTTAGCTGCTAGTATCGGGAATCACAAGTAACGCATATAAAGCTTAGGTAAAGTAATAAGTTCCTAATATAGTATGTTATCACAGGGGAAAAGAACTTGTGACTCTGCCGTTAAAGTAAATGCCCTAGAACGACATGACCCGTTGTTGTGATCGTGCTGATTTCTGTTAGTCCCAATTTCAAAAGCAGGTCGATCTTTTCTATCTCGTCTTTCGGGACAACGGTGAACATTCCGGTCGATCCTAAAGCATGCCGAGTTACAGATGCATCTGGGCAGAGCAGGTTACCATTTATGGCAAGAGTGGCCGCAGCAGAGTGCACTAAACGTCTTACGGCGACAGCGACGACGTTACTGCTGTAACGAATCTCGATGCGACTAGGGTAGCGGTTGTAGAAGTCTTCAGGGAACTCTATAGGCACCCATGCTTCGAGATCTTTGTTCACGCGTTGTAGAGCCTAAATATCTATATGAAACCAACAGGTGACTTCTAAACGAACCAGAGCCTCGTCCTCGAGTGATAGCGAAGCGACGTAATTCAAATAAGTTTCCCGCATGCGTGGAATATACACCGACTTGAATGTTTCCACGAACTCTTGCGAGTTGAGTGCTGCTCCAATCACAGCACATGGTCTTAATGTTCCGTCAGCTAGGACTTCATCTGCGACAAAATTGTGATCTGGCACAGGAATGCCTACGTAAGCTCCAAAGTACCTAAAGAAGGGTTTCGTTTTCGACCTGTATGCAATATGGCAAACTCACCGATCAAAGCAGTACTCGTCCTTAACTCCCATCAACTCGTTCAAGAAGTTGTTCTTCTCATCAGCACTTGTCAAGACCTCATAGAAGTTGTTCTTAACACAGGGCAGCAGATAATTAGCTTTAGTTCAATCTACATACCGGTTCAAGTGTTTTCGGACAAGGGCGAAGTGAATAGCATGTAAGTGATAGTGGAATAGTTTGCTTTGCCAAGAAAATATCGGCGACGTTCGTCGAGGTAAACAACAATTTCTGCAAGTCCGGAAGCATTCCACCTCCGAGGGTCCACGGCTCGACATCCATCTCGCCATTGGTCCACCAGTTGCCGAGACCGTCTAGAATTCCACGTTTACATCACCAAATACCTTCGAAGACAGATTTTCACCTTGTGGCGAGGTGAGCAGATTTCCCTGCCTCATCCACTCAATAACAACGCCGACAACGGACAGTATTCCCTGTGCGTCCCAGATGTACGGTAGCAGTTCTTGTACTAGGCTCTGCGAAAACGGTAGTTTGCTTCTTCTAGTACCGTATTTTGTACCTTGTTCGGCGAGTCAATGATGCTATTGTACAGTTTGGTCAACAGCTGAACCGTGCGCAGGAACGCTTCGCATCTACGGAACCACTCATTGCAGTTGATGGATGTGCTCTTGTCACTGCACTGGCGTAGAACATGCGCGTTTGAGTGCAACCACGTGAACTCTTCGAGGAGTTCGTTTCCCCGCTTGCCGTGTTCGAAGGGAAGGTAGAATATGTCCACTAACAGACCGATGTGGTCCAAGTCGATATTTCTAGATAGAGCACATAACCAAGGATAGCTGGTTCGGGTGAAACTCGAAACATTTTTCGGTCTTCTGTTACCCGAAGAATGTTTCGAATACCCATATAAGCAGAGACAGAACTAATCGAGTTACCGGCTTAGGACTAAATCGTCGACAACATCATCTGCATCGAGCATACTGACGTCAGTCATACTGGCCCCACGAGAAGAGGAAGGCGCAATTCCTTCCTAAACAAGCAAACCCCCCATTTTATATAGACTCGTACTTGAGGAAACCTTTGACGAAAAAGACAAATTCGAAGCAAGGTCCATCGGCTCACTGTACTCTGCTGTCAAAGAGTTGACTGTTAACGGCATGTTGTCATGCTGAATAAAAGGGATAAATAAGGCATCATTTCTTTTGGAATATACCGCTTCCGCTGCCCCTATGATTGTATTCGAGAGAGGAAATGCTTGGACGGTCACAGTGGTGGCTGTTCCTATCGGTGAAGTGTACGTAGGAGATGGAATGTCTGAATGCGGGAGAAGTTCATTTCCTTCGCAGGTGCGAATTGAAGGTGGTGGAACAGTGGAACTGATGATCACTGGTTCAATAATTGGAGCAATGGTTTGAGTTTCCATTTGACTTATACTGAAGAAATGCGTATAGAAATTGAACGAAGGGTAAAGTGCATACGGGGGTATTGTCGGTCCCAAGCCTTGAAGATAGACTTCCAACCATTTTTTCGACGCTTCCTTCAATGCTCGCAGTGGGTGATACAATTTGATTGGCTTGGCCTTGTCAACGACAATTTCAGCCGCAGGTTCGGCACCACCGGCTTCCAAAGTCGCATCTCTATCTGAATACAGATGAGTATTAGGTGCATATATCACCCTATACAGTGCCTTTATTTAGGTGAGAAGGGCTGGACTAGGCACACCAACACCCAAGTAACACCCACATTGATAATAACGGTGGTTTGGGCCACCCTTATGTTCGTCAATGAGACATCTAAACATAGGTATGGTCCGGACCATCCTTACTAACAATGTGGGGGTCCACTATGGTTTGGGAACCATTCTCCATATATAGGTTGATGCATATAAGGAAAGTTACCATTCTCCACATCTGGAGCGTCGCCGTCACAGCGATTCCACTCTGCGAGCGTATGAAGAGGGACAAAGTTTGCTTCGTATTTACAATTTGGATTCAATAGAAGACCTCCAAGCTGCTGCTTTAATCCGACTGACCGTCCCGCAAAGGGGCCGAGAAACACGCGTTTCGGGTCGTAGTCGTTGGCATGCAAGTTGTCCCAGATCACTGGTTTCCTCCGCAAAACCTCCGAAACTTTTTCGATGTGCTCAGGAGTAAGAATTCGTGAAACGACTCTAGGTCCTGTAAAAGTAGTTGCGATAGCCATGTCCTCTCCGCTGACTACTCACCGGTCCACATTATCTTGATATCAGGAAGCAGCTTCTGTCCCAGTGTAGACAGGTAGTCAGATTCTGACAGCGACGGAACCGCGCGAGATTCACAGTACTCTTAACAGGTTTTTGTTGAAAGCTGCCAAATAGATAAACGCAACCTGTTGGGCAGAAGAAGAACATGGGACTGTCCAAAGATTCGAAAACTGTATTGGTCACCGTCAGCTGGGCCATCACGAACGACGAAAAGTGTTTTTTGTCCTGTGGGTTCATGGTCGTTTCGATATCGTCAAAAAGGATGGCAAATGCGTTGCATCCAAACGTACGGACCTGTGTTAGCCTTTAGTTTCCCCGTTGCCAAAAGAAGCGAACCTGTGTGAGCTTCTCTTGAATAGCCTTTACGTCTTTTGCACTTGAGTAGATGATGTCTATGCCAGGTGAGAGGGCGTAGACAAAGGTAATGTCGCATTCCTTAGCTGCAGTAATGAGCGACTGCAAGTGATCTAAGAAGTGACGCAGTTTGTAATTGTTCTCTCAATGGACAGCAAAGAGTACCTGTTTCCTCCGACGTGTACAACTGTCTCCACTCTGCTCGGTGTTTCACGTCGTCCTTTGGCGCGTACAAGTAAGTGTTCATTCCCAGATCGCGCAACTGTCGAAACAAATGTCGTCTCTGATCGGTCGTCCAGGGGCGTCCGTAAAATCCTAAAGCTTTTTTTGGCCACAAAGCTTTTAACCCTCACCATACCTTCGACCACTCCGCAAATAAATGTTTGTGTGCTACCGTCATTCTCGCTGTTCCTAGAGAAATTCTCGTAAGTATCAGAGAACATCTGTAATTTTTACTTTGAACTTGAGACCAATGGAAGGTCGCTGTTTGGAAGGTTTGCAACATTGCCGGTTTCAGATGTCGACATGATGTTAGACTGAGAAAGAAACGCTTTTACTGGGTTGTACTACTTATCTTCGACATAGAGTATTCAACTGAAATACTGGAAACCATGAGCGCATACAGCAAACAGCGGAAGGAAGCCGCGTGACTGAAGAATCATGGAAAGACACAAATCGCTCTCAACAAATTGCTTTCTCGATAATCTCACACGTTATCTGTCATAAGCAGTGAGATGCCGTAAGAAGGCTTAAGGATTGGATGTAACTCGTAATAGGCGACTGTCATTACATAAGCCCCCCGTGTCAGCGTTGCCTAACAACGGAAGCATGACGTCACGCATGTCTAAGCTATGCTCGCGCGGTGAGAAGTGAAGCGGGGAACGAATAGAGCGTCTCTCTTCCAGGCTCTTCACTGTGAGACCAAAAGTTGTACACAGCTGTTCCTGTTTCCATCAGCTGATTTCGTCACCGCTGCAGAGTTGCAGAATTCTATCGGTCAACACTCGATTATCGTGTGATTTGTGTCTGTGATCCACCTACGTTTTTAAAAAAAGTGCTTATTTACACACAAAGGTTGGAAATGGATCGAATGGGCCTTGACAATTAGGTCCGCTCCGCTATGCCGCCGTGAAAAATTGATTAAAAACGTGTCAGCGAGAAGAGGCGTCGGAGGCAATTTTATTCAGCGAAGCTATCGTTGGTCACACACACTTTGTCGACAATTTGCAGTGAAAATAAATTATAAGCACAAAAGCAGCGCGTTATTCTAGAGGGGCATAAATTTCTTTGAACACAGCTCGTAAATTACAAGTAATCACATATACACACATCGCACCAAAGGAAGATAAACAAGTAAAATAAGTTAGGATATGCAGGACTGAATCTGGGCGGACCGAGTCCATTGTTCAGCGCTCTCTTCATAACACCATTTAAACACGCTGAATCTCGAAGAGATTTACTTCCGTGTCATACCAGATGGGAGGATCAGTGTTCCTAAAATAGTCAGTGTGATAATCTGGTGATACACATTGTCGGTCAACATGCCTTAAGTAGATAACACCCCACATGTACGTTCGGAACCAGTGGTTCGTTCCCGCATTCGCTTGGTACTTCCGGATGAGAATGGGATGCGGCACGGGCAACAACCCGACGAGAGTACCGTGTTGAAGGAATTTTAGAATTTCACTTTCATCGGTCAGACCCCTGAACATGGTATCATGAAGAACCTGATCTTCTAAGCACTGTTACTCACTTATCAATGCAGATCTTCTCAACCTGGGGCACCAGAACCTGTAAGAGTCTCATTATCGTCTGAAGGGGTAATTTGCTCTTCCAAGATTCGACCCATTCTGGCGTCGGAGCCCACGAATCGTTAGTGCCCAAACCGTCCTGTCCATTAGCAAATTCATTTCTTCCCGTCATGTCCGGAGTTGCTGCCAACGTTGGATTGACTGAAGGGTTGGCCGCTTCTAAAATTCATTTGTGCTACAAAAATGAACGAATGTAGTACCTCCAAGCTCCGACGAGAGTTGAGCAACTGGCGACGTTGCGGCAGATGTGGAGGATTTCAGCTGCTCAGCAATCTCGGTAACAGTCGTTTTAGATTTTCTGCCTGACAGACTCCTAGCGATGGCCGCAGAGTCACTGTTGAGATTGGCTAACTGGTAGAATACTTGGCGTTTGCGAATGATGGTGTAGATAAGATTTGAGTTTCCGTCAAACTGGTACTGGATGATATTGTTGAAAACTTCCAACAAGAAGAAGACCAAATGATGGTTTGTGGGTGTTGAGAAAAGGAACCAGGAGGTGCTAAACGCCTCAACAAGATGGACCAGTTTGTTAGCCGCTGTCATGGAGATCGACTTTAAATAAGGTGATACTAAAAAATTAGCGTTCAGAGCGGTCAAATGTTCCAAACCGACCATTGACAATGATGGTAAGCAAACAGTCAAATAGTGATTGCAGTCGGTGGTTTCCTGTGGTAATCAATTTGTGGAAAACCTTAAACATGACGAAGTAGTTTCAATTATATAATTTCCCTTACGATGATAAGTAGGTCAGCATGAGTTCCGGTAAAGCTTTGTACATCAATTGCGGCTCTTGCAGTGTAAGGTTTGTTAAGTCGGACGCCAAAATTGCGCTCTCCACTGAGGAGAAGAATTAAGAAAACGCCCATGTGGATAAGACCCACGCGAGCTGAAAGAGCAAGGATTGAATCCGAAAGTTCGCACGATATTACCTTGGTCATTTCGCGAATCGTTTATGTGATACAGTATAGGGACTAATATTTCTAGGACATCGCTAGTCTTCAACACGAAGTACATAAATTTCTGCAAGTACAATAGCTGGTGTTGACTGGTTAGGAGTTTGTTACCTGATTGTATTCACAACATTTCCATAACAGGATGAGGAGTTCTTGGTGAAAGGAGATCTTTTTGGTAGAGTTTGGCAAATATGTTGACTGCAGAGGGTTGTTGAGAAGTCGTGTGATTCCTTTAAGCATGAATTCAAAGTCTTCTTCGCGATGAATACGCGACAGATAGTTTATGAAGAAGTTGTCTGCGTAGCCGGTCTAAATGTACCAGTAATGTCTGAAGTAATGAGCTACGAGCGTACCTCATCGTTAGCAGGTTGTGAGTCCTTATCGAGGCAAACTATAAGAACATGAAGAGCTGCTTGGACAAGAGGCTCGCGATGATCGGTTGAAACGAGGTAATTGTATGGAACGCCATACCCGACTGGGTCATACGCACAAACAATGTTCAACATGGACGTGAACAGAGGAAGAACGTGACGATTCTCGGCCGACGTGAAGCGCATGATCCAGCGCATTCTGTTGGGATCTATGTAGATCAGGAATGTATGCTTTGGCACTGGAAACTTGAGAGTACCTGTGAGTGGAATGTAGATGACTTCGGAGAAGCATGTAAGGAGCAGCTTCAGTATTTCCGAACGATGCATGTCGTACTCCGGATTCGTCGGAGGTTTGGTCGCAAAACCAACACCCGCTTCCCAGATGTACTGGCAGCTATCAATTGTCGAGAGGCTCTCTGCATCCTAAGGTGAAATTGTGAGCGAAATAGAGTTTTAGCAACATACTGCAGAGGTGCTGCCAACTGTAAAATCTGGGCAGAAGAGGAGATCACTAAGGGCGCCCAGCAATGTACTGGCCATCGGAGTATCAGGGGAGGTCGTTGGACCATCGTCGTCAGCATTCACAGAAGTCCAAAAATAACTGCGCCATTCGGCATCCTCGAACATGAAGGGCAGAATCCTGGTAAGAAGACGCACCGAGTTGATGACTTTCTTGTGATCGCCTCCATTTGCATTACGTGCAGCGACAATAGTTTGGAAAGCCTTGTAACAGAGTGTTGCAAGATTCTCGGGGGATTTGTTACGCAGGATTCTGATCTCTGTCACGGGGATCATGTCGAAAACATCTCGGGAGCAGCTGACATTGGCCGGTGACCAGAACTGCTCCCAGAAGGTGTCGTCCACGCGGCCTTGCTTTGAGGCCAACTCGGCTACCACTTGTTTGAACTCGACTTTACTCTCCGAGTTGCCCATGACGGTGGATCTGAATCTGTCGAGTAGAAACAAAATGCGAAACGCTCGTTAGCGCAACTCGAGAATCGATAACATTCCACATTGTTGGATGTTTTCAAATAAATTATCTAAGAGCCGAATGCTAACTACTGTTTGTTAGGTGCGAAGCAACGTTAAAAGCAGTATGTGGTACATCTGCAACGTCTAGGCAGTTCTTTCAAGCAGTTAAGTTCATGCTTCTAAATATAGGTAATTATCGTTACGGCGTTCATTTCTAGGAATGGACTCAACGTGAGAGAGGCCAACGTGAAGTGTGTTCAATGGTGCTCTTTTGATAGAGAACTCACGACTGCTCTTATAATGAGCGGTCATTATATTGCGGAAAATCAATTGTGTCAGAAATAGAAATTGTGCTCGGTCCACACAGAGAGGCCGAGATGCTATGAGATCCTCTATATAATAAAGGAGAACACCAGACAGATGTGCG